>VWZD01013281.1:1116232-1176860 GCA_013396695.1 Sakesphorus luctuosus
GTTCAGAATTCTGCTTGTTAGCTGGGGCGACCTCGGTGAGCCTGTTGTTGTTTCCTGTCACTATGTGCTATTTCATAGTTAGTGTTAAGCTTTCCACCTCTCTATATAAATATAAGAACTTCACCATGTCCAAAGCCTCATTTCTGTTTTTTTTTCCCTCACTCTCCTTCTCTGGGAGTGGACCTCTTGACTGGGTACCAGGCAGTTGGCATTTTGCCAGCTTAAACTATAACAGTTACCCATGATACCGTTTCAAAGTCACCTCCTGGCAGATGTTGCTGACAGTCTGCAAATGTGCCATCCTCATGTGTAATCTACCTTTCAGTTACAACCCTTCCTCCAATCTCCCTCATCCCATGGAGGGCATCCACTGTCGTGCAACAGTCCTCCACTCCATGGGCACATCACACCAGCAGTAGCACAAAGAATTCATTCAGCTTTGGAACTTTCTGAGAGGGCCACATGCTATTGCACTTGTTTAAACCTCTCCTTCTCAAGTAAACTCTGTTCTGGTTACCCTTAAATATTAGATTCTCAAAAGATATGTGGACAAGCTAGAGAGAGTCCACGGAAAGGCCAAGGCTGATCCAAGAAGTGGGAAGCCTGTCATATGAGGAAAGTCTGAGCAAATTAGGTTTGTTCAGCCTTGAGAAAAGAAGGTTAGGGGAAACCTCTTCATCATGTTCCAGTATTTAAAGTGTGGCAACAGAGATGATGGAGACTCCCTTTTTACAAGGAGTCACATGATAAAAATGAGGGGTAGTGGATATAAGTTACTCATGAGAAGATTCCAACTGGACACAAGATGAAAATTTTTCACAGTGAGAATGATCAGCCATTGGAAAAATATCCCTGGAGAAGTGGTGGATTCCCCAATATCAGACACTTTTAAGATTCAGATGGACAGGGTGGAGGACCACCTTGTCTAGACTGCACTTTTGTCAAGACAGTTTGGACCAAATGATCCTTGAGGTCCCTACAAACCTGCTATGCTGCAACTCTATGATTATGATAATTATTTTTTAGTGAAATTAAACATCCTGTTCAGATAAGGATTTGATACGAATCCTAGGTAGTTCCCAATAGGCATGCTGGAATAACAGCTGAATCCCCAAAACCAGACCTGTTACTCAGATATGGCTAGCCCTTGGAGTTAAAACAAGAACAATCTCAACATGAAGGAATGAACATTTAGTCCTTTCACTGTTGTTCACGGTATGTACAAGTTTCTTAATTTCTGTGAAAATGCCCTATGCAAGAAAATATTTTGTTGCTTCCATTTTAATCATTCCACACTCCTGTTACAAAGATAACTTGGGGTTTAGACAAGTATTAACACATAGTTGGACTCTTTTGTATAAACCCATTCACCTACATACAGACTTTTTTTTATGAACAAAGGCATGTCTACATGGGGAGAAGCCAATGCTTGCTATAAATATAAGAACATAATATCTCCATTCTCCACTTTGCACTGTGCAAGAGAACTACATAAGGAGAATCTGTTCAGGCCAAGTAGTCCAGCTGTGCTCTTTCTGTAGTCTAGAAAATCTACAGTGTGGTAACTTCTCCCTCTCTCTCTGCTTCACTTACTCTTAAAGAAAGTTGAAAACCACTTGTATTTTTCATTGCACAAGCCTGGCATGATAAAAAGACATTTTGCAAGTTTTCTCAGATACGATGCAATTTGCTGAATAGAAACACATCTTCTAGAGGAAGGCCTCTCATGAATTAAGTTTGCCAAATAGAATAATGAAGCTAAAATTTTAGATGTTTAACAACGAAAAGGCAGGGCAGCCATGCCAAAAGAAATACCAAACAAGAAAACCAGAAATACCTTGTTTCCCTTAGTGCTCTCGCAGCTGCACATTCAGACAACAGTGGGCTTCATCAATAGCATCAAATCACTGCAAAGTCAGTTAAGGATGAAAATAGTGAATTCACTAGTGTGAATGTCTTATATGAGAAGACAAGATGAAACTACAACACAAACCCCTGCAGAAACATCCTTTCCAAGAACCACTGGATATCAGAATGAAAGAAAAAATTAGAAGTCATCACTTCACACTAATATCAGATTGCCTTAACTCTAAGGAACCATTCTACTTAAATTCTTTCACAAATAAGAACACTTTATTTCCCAGTTTAATGCCTTGGGAAATAGTTGTCTTTTATTCAAAATTTGAGGTGTGCTATCAACAGTCCTATGATGTCTCTGTGAAAAAATTGTAAAAATGTTCCACATTTCCTCCTACATTACTCTCTTGCAGCTGTCTCTGCAGCAACCCACCTTCATTAGCGGAGATCTCAAAAGACCTTCTTCCTACCTCAAAAGATCATCTTCCTTCTTTTAGACTTTGCTACCTGCCAGCTTTGCCTCATCTGCAAAGCTTTTACTAAAAACAACTGCTCCCATTCCTTGTCTGCCTGTTTGGCTGCTTACCTGCTGTACTTATTTTTGCCTCACCAAAGGATTTTTAAATCCACTCTCTGGTAGTTAGACACTATGGTAAATACGAGTCACAAGTACAGAGATCAGAAATAAAAACTTTATTCCTACTTTCCTTAAAAGTTAAGCTTTCAAATGGCTTGCAAATTTCCCATGTCTTTGTACTGCTCATTTTAAACTTAGTCATATTCTCAAAACTATTTATAAATCAAATATTCCTGAGCAGATACTTTATGACAGATGACAGGGATTCTGCTTGTTTTGCAAGGGATGTCTGATGAGTGAAGGCCTGTCTGTGAAAAAAACCATTATAATGTTCCATAGATACAAGAAATGCATGCCCAGAAAATCTGATTTCCAGCTGCCAGCAATACTGTGCTGCCTCAGAAACTGACCTCCACACCATTCTATCTGGGATCATGTACCACCTTGGACATGGGAGAAGTGAACTAGTCTTGCAGAAAGCAGCTGCATATTAAGAATAGCCCATAAAATACTGCAGCAGGGGTTTTGCCATCTTAGAAATTCTGGAACACACAGATTGTGTTGGAAGCCCTTCAGAGTTTCTAACATTAAGTCACTACATGTTCACTGCATTTAAGAGACCTTCCTTCCATGTGGTGGCCCCAGGATAAGCCTGCGCCTGACCCAGCCTAATTGCTGCAAGAGATAAAAATCTACTGCACTGCCTAAACAAGAACAGACTGTGGTGTCGGGGTAGACCAGGAGTTCATACAATGGCAGAAATACTACAAAAGATGGGTTGATGAGGACGCTGAAGTCCAAGATCCTGGCGCCCTGAATATGGATGCCCTGCGAGGAATTTACAAGGACTCTAATAATTTTACACCCTATATTGATGTTTCCCCTCTTTAAATGTTATACAGTCATCATGTCTACCTCATGTATTTTCCCTTAGTCATCCTGTCCAAGTTTCTTCTTCCCACAAACCCTTAGGGCATTTTCCCACCAACCCTCTCCTGATTGGCCCCAGTTTGGTGCAATGCACCACAGTTCCATATTTGGTTATGTTCTAATCCCTGTTCCCCATTGGTCCTTTCCCTGTTCCTCCCCTCTATTTTCATATGGATCAATGGAATGCATCGCCCCGCCCTATCTCCTCCCCTTTCTCCTCCCAAGTTCCAGAGGGTTCTACCGCTCCCTGTATAAGGCCGGGCACCCCCAAGAAACTTGCTTCTTCTTATTGCCTCTGATCTTGTGTGGTTGTCTTCTTTTGGGAACTGGGAGCTGGGTGCTGGGATGGGAGTGGGAGGAGCCTACCTGTGCTTTGAGGGGTTTCCCTAAAAGAGCTGCTCTTTTGAGAGCTTGATATCACTTCCCCTTAAGGCTGAAGAACTCCTGCACCGTATTGGTGGCGCATTAATCCACTGATACTGTGGCAGCATTTGCCCCTTTTTCTTTTAAGGATACCTTCTGAACTCCAATGCTTCCTAATCACTGTGCAGGCACTGACAAGAGGTAGAACACAGCTGTACCAAATGAACACATTTTTAGAAATAGGAAACTAAATCAATTCTATGTGGTGATAAATCAGCAATCCATATTAAAATAAACTGCACTCAAAATCTCATAATTTCTAACAAGAGCAGAATATGATTTGCCTTGCAACAGGAGACAGTAGAGTGACACATTTCCCTCAAGTGATAGGAAAGTACCTCACAGAAGGAAAAAACACACATACACAAACCCTCACATCAAATAAACTGCTGTTCACTGAACAGCTATATTTAAATTCATAGCCTTGAGACCAGTTATGATATGTGTGTAGTGAAAAAGAATCTGGGGCAGTTTAGGCATAGCTCTTCATAATTGGTGGGAATCTTCAGAGCTGTCTAGGACATTTTTTTAGAAAGAGCACTAGAGAATGGAGAAAAATACCCGTATATACATATCCCAAACAATATTATGTAACATGGCATTGCTAATTAGGTATACAGTAACAGGTAAGACGGGGCAAATATCTGCCTCCATCAAGAAAAAAAATATGTAGATCTGAAGAAATGTCATGAAGCTGTATCAGGGGAGATTTAAATTAGATATTAGAAAAAAGTTCTTCACCCTGAGGGTGGCTGGGTGCTGGAACAGGCTTTCCAGAGAAGTGGTCACAGCACTAAGCCTGAGAGAGTTCAAGAATAGTTTGGATGATACTCTTGGCCACATGATGGGACTCTGGAGGATGGTCCTGTGCAGGGTCAGAAGTTGGACTTGATTCTTGTGGATTCCTTCCAACTCAGAATATTCTGTGATTCTGTAATTTAGAAACATGCAAGTTCACACTTGAGAGGTAAAGTGTTAGGACATTACCATAAGAATCTTGTTATTAATTCAAATCTTTTACATAATTTCTAGTGTACATGAATTTGAGAGGCTCACTGGATTCACCAATGTTTTCTCAGGAATGTGCACAAGTGCCCAGGCCCCAGACACACAAAAGGACTTGGGAAGAAGGACAGAGCTCCTCTCAGTCAAACTTTAAGTCTTCTCTAAGGTTCTTAAAATTTTCCAGGCTTCTTCACACTAACAATCTGTTACCATGTTTTTGTTACATCTTTGTCCTTCCTCCCATAAAAACAATTTTTATGCTTGTGATACATAATCCACCATTACATGGTATTTCACAGTCACAGACAGACTCTGTGGCACTAACAAAGAAGTCTCTAAGTAAGAGCCTTTTCTTTCTGGCTACTGAACTACTTCATGTGTGTGTATTACACATATAGTTTTGATGACTACATTTTTAATGTAATTATTTCTTCTCAAAACCTGGATGAACTATAGTAATATTTACAATTTAACCTTTTGCAATAACTGCATTTGTCTGTTGAGTGATTTATTTTTTTAATTATAATATTGCTGATGCCTTTGCATCTGCTGCAACACATATAACTGCCAACACATATGGTCCAACAATTTGCCCTTTACTTTCTCAGCATATCCTCTAGGCCCACATTCCTGTGCATGTGGTTTCAGGTCACATTAGTGAAACATTCATTTGTATATTTCATTGATTTTCCATACCTAAGGAAAATGTGCCATGGTCACTCATTGATTTTCCTTTTGGTTATAGTTAGGAGAAAGCTGATCTTATTATCATCTCTGAATATCCAAGACAGCTTCAATGATCTAGTAAAAAATTTTCTATACTTGTCTATCTCCAGACTAAAATGGAACAATTAATTAACAGTTAAGGCGAAACCAAATATCACTGGCATGGGGGAAAACAACTTTTCACTTATTATTTTAAAAGAAAGTAAAATAAACTACTGAAAAAGAAAGGCAATGTTATGGAAAGCCTTTACAAATACACAAATTCTGGAAAAATAAAATGCTGTAATAAGATTCTACACAACTTCTTACTTTGACCATTTACCTTAACCCATCTTCAGCAAAGACTACAAAGAAACATATCAGTACATGTTGTATATTCCTGACAAAAACGCATTTGCTAGATGTTTCCGCTGACAAACACTGTGTCAAGCTTCCTGTGGTCTAGAAAACTGTCAGGATAGATATGCAGACAGGGTAGAGCTTATCAGCAATATTTCTCTTCTTGCAGGCAGAGAATGAATCCAATAGATGAGTGTAAGCAAAGCAGAACTTCAATGGGAATGTAATAAGGATGAAGGCAACAGGAAATGGGAAAACCCAAATCAATGTTTCAACTGCAGAAGGCAAGCCAAGATCTCTAGGTTCCTTGTCCACAGCCACAAATTCAGTACACTTCTCAGATCTGTAGAGGCAAGCAGCAAATGTCCCCTGTGCTTCAGATACAAAGCAGTACTGTTCAGATTAGGAGAAGGCCAATGTTTTAGAAAGATCTATGCCCTTGCCACTGAAGAATGCGTTGTTTCTAGGAAATCCCTAATCTCCTAGAGACACTACCTCACCTCTGAGGCTGGATGGAGATGATTTTGATCTGCACCCCCTGTTGCTTACAGGGACGGAAAATTACAACTTTCAGAAGTCACTTGTGTATTAGCTTGATCCCAGTTAATACTGTGATGCTGCCCAACCTCCTCACAGCCTCAGGTGTCGCGGCACGCCAAAACAGTTAGTGGCATGCGTGATTTTACTGTAACCTCCTACAGAGTGCAGGAACCTCTCCACTTGATTCCTTCTGCTCAGATCAGCACTCCTTAACACAGTCAGAGCAAGCTCTGTTCCATAGACAAACTGGACATGTTTCTCTCTACTCCTCATGAGCAAATAAGAATTGAAGTATGGTGCTTTTCTCGGAAAGTTCACAGATGATAGCATGAGGGTAAAGGGAAATACTCTATCAGAAATTAATGGGTGACAGAGAGGACAAACATACTGGAGAAGTCACTAGCCACTGCTAGCTTTCTGAGCATAACAACCTTTTTATTTTTTTTCTGATGAACAACCTCCCCTGTGACTGAAACTTTTGCATGAACCACTTTAGGATTCCAGCCTCTACCCAGCCACACATACAATTGAGCCCAGTTATCAAAGAACAACAACAAACCTTCAAACATTCAGTTCTTCTGACATTGGCAAGATTTGTACTGAAAATACACAACAGCTTATTATATTTGCTACAGATCTACAATTAGTTTTTGCACATACTCAGAAGACAGGGGGTGAAAAAAAAGGACATATGGATTTCATATGACTTTGTTTACTCCCTCTTTCTACATTCACTAAGATTTGCAACATCTGAACTCTAACCACAATTTGGGGGGTTTTTTTGTCATCAACATCATATCTTCCACACTGCCATTTGTTTCACAAAATTACTTCCATTGTCATGGACTTGAGATTTACAGCTGAAGCTGGCAGAACCACTTCTGAGCGCTATATATCAAGGAGAGAAAAAAAGAAAAAGCAAAGCTGACTTCTGCCTTAATTATTAAGAGACTGTTACATCACAAAAGCAGTGAGGAGATTTAGGGAAAGTGACAAAGTCACAAAAGTCAATTTCAGAAGCACCATCAATTTTAAAACTCACTTACAGTTGCATATGACAGTGGGAGTTGAATATCTCCACAAGTTCTGACATTTTTACCCTGCATTTCTCAGTCCAGGCCAAACATTCCGGCATTTTCTTTTGTCATTCACCTCATGCTGATGCCAAGCCAGACCACCCAGTTGTTTGCATTTCTTTAGATTTTGAGACTCAGAGTGTCATTGTTGATGCCTCATCTGCTTTTTTCTGTGGATTAAGAAGGAAGTATTTGTGAGTTTTTCGTTTTGCTGCATTACTTAGTATATTATCCAATCAGCTTATAAATCAGAGTACACACTTCAAATTCATGACTGAACAATCTATATACTATATACTCTACCGCCATTGGGCATGAATTTCACATAGTTTTCACTTAATTTATTCATTAAAGATAACAGTCAGTGCTATCAGTCAACCTGGTTATATGAGAATAATATTCAAAGATTTTTATTTCCCAGTTTGCATGTGGAATTGGCATAACCCCGTGTGTACAGCACATCCAGCTAAACAAAATATTGAGAGCACACACATAAAAAACCATATTGCTTATTTATACAGAAACCATTTGCATGTTGAGCTCACAAAATATTTCTCTAAATACTCTTGTAATTTATTGCAATAACGAGCTCTGCCATGAAATAACATGGAAGTAGAGAATTTTTTAAAAAATTAAAAAATAAATCAAATGAGAATATGTTGTTGCAACCTATTCCCAACATAGCAATATACTCAGTGCTGCACACAGAGACAGAACTGAGTCTGAATGTGTGATTACTGAGCATCAGCATCAACAAACCTGCCATGATTCTGCTAGGTAAACTGGGAATGAAAAGAAGATTTGCAAGCACTGTGAATGTTCTTACTAGGGTTATGCCTGGCTCTACAGGGACACTGGTGTGGTGTATCATAGATTAAAATAAAGCCAGATGATGATGAAAGACAGCACTTAAGTAATTACAGTTCTCCTTTTCAACACAGGGCCCATGAGAAGAACACAGCCTGACCAGAGGGATCAGCTTTCCAGGCTATTCATCTGTCACAGGGCAGGTGACAATGATCTTCAGTTTATACAGATATTTCAATACATTTGGTGAAATGCCAGTAAACACAGGATAAACTCTGGTACTGAATAGAAAGGTCTGTGCTATCCCTAGAGCAATTAGACTCTTGTATGGAGCTATCCACATGCACACATTTTTCAGGTGAACCTTATGTGCTGTCTTTGAAAAGAACAGTCTTTGTGTTGTGCTTCTGCTATTAAATAGGGTAAATATTGCAAGAATGATATTTTTCATATAATCATATTCTTTGCAAAGTTACAACATTATTAGATGCTGCAAATATACTTCTATTCACCAGATTAACCACCTTTGAATGTTATGCTGTATTATTAGAAAGGATCTATTCTCTCCCTCTCACCCATTTGCTTAAGCGTCAAATGAAGAACACTTTTATAACAGATAAAGATGGAGAAAAGATTGTTCTAGAAAATTCACTTTTGTATGAGTTCATCCTAACTGCTAACCTGACATTTGTAATACAAGAAAGTTTCCCAGCGAAACCCTATCAGCCTCATGTGGTTTTTATAAACAAAGCTGAAGTCAGGTGCAGCACAATAAAAATGCGTTAAGGTTCACTTACGTCTTGAACAGGACCAGAAGCTATTTAAAAGTAGAATGACTACAAAATAGTAATTTACAAACAGAAATAACATGGAATCTTAAGGAAAAAACCCCAAGAATGTCAAAGACTGCACTATTCCAAGTGATTTATATTTTTACGATAAACCAACAGAACTTGAAGATGCAGTAAGATATTATTCAGAGATTAACAAGTAAATTCAGCCACTGGGAAGGGCTTGTCATGCTCTACCAGTGAGTGCTTTAAAGGTAGATCCTGCTTCAGAATGGCAAGAAAATGAACAAGGAGATCAAGAGAACTAATTTTAGCTATGCCAAGGTTGCTTGCTGTGCTGGTTTAAAGGTAAACTGTCAAGAGAAATGAACCCAGCTCCAAAAGAAATTACAAGTCAGAGTTTAATAAAAAGATCACAATAAACACAATGATAGAGGAAAAATTTGTTTTAACTCACAAAACCGAGATGCATAACCGAAGACCCTGGGGCAGGAACAGAATGGTGTTCATTAGCCCCTGCACTGAGCCCCATGTGGTCCACCTGAGTGCAAAGTAAAAGGGAAGGAAAACCTGCTGGTGAGGATGATGGTTGCAGTCTGGTTGAGAGTGGCAGCCACAGTCCTGTTGAGGTTCTGGTCCACTTCTGAATCCAACAACTGGTACCAGAAGTCCCCAAACCCCAAGATTATACATGCTTAGGTTCAGGTGGAAATGCCTAGTGCCTACACCAGGGTGAGGAGTTTCACAATGGGTGATTTAACTCTGTGAGTTATGGGACACTTTTGGACTCCTTGATGGCCCATTAGCAGACATGACTCCTCCAGCTGAGTGTGAAGGTGCTAATGCCTCCCCAGAAGGGAGTTATCACACCTGAGTCATTGGTGTGAAGACCCTATCGCACAAGGTTCTCTAACACCCAGCCTGTAGCCTGCAGGGTCAAGTGTACCCTGGGCAGCTGCTGCAGACGATCCATTAACAGTTCATCAGAAGTGACACAGAAGGTATAGAATGCACAGTTTTGGTTACACTCACACAGTGATAAGCTGATCTCTGCCTGTGGAGAGTTCAAAAGGACAGATAGATCCCTGGAAAATCAAAGGCAAAAAACAACCCCCTAATACACTATGGCTTTTCATCTTGAGGCAAGTGTTGTAATAGTCAGTTAGCATGTCCTTGTTGCCTCTTTTGAATGTTTTTTATTGTTAACATAATCTTCCTCAGATTAATTAAGGTCAGTGAAGGATGTAAGGGGAATTTACCATAATTAGAGCCTCTTAAAATGTTTAGACACACAGGATACACTCTGTGGAAGATTAGCATACACAGAGTGGAGTACAGCCCTTAGTTCTCTCTGATGGTATTTGATACACATGGGCAAATGCTTTGTTGTTCTGCAAACTGAGCAGCGTACTGCTGTAGTGACTCTCTGCTAGCAGCATCAGCAAGAGCCACTTCAAAGCCAGCCTTCTGTTCTGCTGGGCATGAAGCAGTTTTGAAAGTACTACTGCTTGCTACATTATCGGTGGATGAAGTAGCTTCTGAAGTCGAAGCGCAGGTCTTCAGCTCTGAGAGGTATCGTGGCCATAGGCTTAAAGTGATATCAGCCCTTTTAGCCACCTCCTGAAGCCTAGGTCAACTCCTCCCACACCCAGCCTGGCGCAGCACCCAGGAAAGGAGCACACTCAGAGCCAGGGGTCCACGAGAGAAGTCAGTTTATTAGGGAGCACGGGACTTTATATAGAGTCAGGGTCGAACTTTCTGGAAAAATGGGAGGGGGGAAGCATCTGATTGGCTAAGGGGTATGCAAATGAGGAATCAATAAAGGAACCAATGGGAGAACGTGGCATAAACTGAACCATATATGGAAAAGTGGTGCATTGCACCAAATCTGAACCAATGAGGGAAAGGTTGGCAGGGGAAAACGCTGAGGGTCTGTGAGAAGAAGAACTTGGATAGGACTACTAAAGAGAAATATTATGGGTAGACACAGTGACTTACACCATTAACGGGGGAAATGTCAATGTATGGGGTGAACTGGGGAGAATCTTCATAAATTCCTCTCATCTTGCTCGAGTCCGCAACCTCAGACCCCCTGATCTCTATGTCCTCATCAATCCATTGTTTATAATATCTCTGCCACTTGATGAAATCCGGGTCTAACCCAACACTGCATACCAAGGGAAAGATCAGGATCTTCTTTGGTGGTGCATAGGGATTTTCAGTATCTCAAAAAGTTGAAGGATCTTGGACCTTCCAATAAAAGGTTGTCTGCTTAATTTAAAAACTTCATGGCCCTGTTACAGTTTCATAACTATAAAATCATGAACTATTGCTGTTATAAGCTTTAGGCAAGTTTGTTCACAGGGCATGCTGTGAACTGCGTACTGACACTAATTCTCACAGTAGTCTCTGTCCTGTTGCAGGACAAAGGTTTCTGTTGTAAGACAGAGCTAACTAAGTCCAGATATGTCTAGTGCAGGGAAAGAAAAGGTAGAAAATTTAAAGGTGGCATCATTTTACCAGAAAAATAGTACAGGTCTCCAGATAAAACTCTTTATGTGCCACTACTCCTTGCACTGACCTATGCCAATTTAGAGCATTGAGTCCTAAAGCAATCACTATTTTACACGGGCAAAAACATTAATATGTTTTTACTGTAAATAAAGCTGACATAAAATGGGGAAAACCTGCATTCTGCCAGCTGCCTACAAAGTTGGAAATCAGATTCTCTCAGTGCCCATAACCTTTAACACCCTGATGGCCTAGGACATCACCTGCCTAGGGAATGGCTTTAAACAAAAAATATTTTTTTTCTTTTAAATTGAATTGTTTCACTGAGTTTCTCTTTAAAATATTTAAACTGCATTAAAAATATTTTTATAAGCATTTGATCCAATTTGGTACCAAAATTATTCTTTGTTCCAACCTCTTTCCCCCACGAGCTAGGAATAATTTTTCCTCCCCATGAAAATTGCATGGGAGAGAAATTCCCTTTTCTAGCCAGCACCATCTGGATGTAAAACTTAAAATGTCGAGAGGGCATTAGGAGAACTGCAGCAGGCCAGCAAGTACACAGGGAAGGCTAATGTTAATTTACATACTCATTACAATTCAGCATGCTTCAAAAAGATAGAAGAAAATTGAAGGAGATAACATATGAATGCAGTAAAAAGTAACAAAAAGCAGAGATAGACTAAAATCAGGAAAGAGAGAAAAAAACCCCACTGATGACATTGAACAATTTGAGAAAGGAGATTGCTGCAAAACTCACAAACCCAGAAATTACTTTATTTGAAAAAGCAATAAATACATCTAGACCAGCAGATCTCAAGCTTATTTTAACTGGGGCTTTATACAGCAGCAGAAGGTATTTCCAGACCCCAACCTCATGTCATTACTTAGAATATCAAAGCTGCTGAATATGCAAGACTCTCAATGGACCATCGCTGTTCCCAGAGCTCTAGAAGATCTTTCCCAGCTTGACTTTATTCATTGAGACAACAAAGCATGGTAAGTGCAGAAGAAGCATTCTTAAGGCAAAGGTGCCCTGAAGCTACTATAACTGGTCCAAGTAGAATTTCCTCCATTCAGAGGATATCATGCAGCAGTCACATCCATTTTCATTATGAACATAGAGAGCTAAAAGGCTCAGGGTGTCCTCCTCCTCATACAAACATGCAGACAGCCTTATAGCATGACAGTCCTAGGTTCATAAAGGCATTTTATGTAGGTTTCTCAGCATCCTTGTATGGTATTAACACCAGCTTCCTTCACAGGACTCCAAAAACATGCAAAATGTTTTAGTGGTTGTTGTCCATATTGTTGTATTGCTCTGTCCTGTAGAAGAAAGAGAGATCACTGTGGCATGCATCATGGGATGCCAGAGCATTAGCATAGGATGGAGATCATTAGCATTAATTTTATTCTTCTTACTCTCCTCATTGGAATCAGTCCAGAACATAAAATTTACATTGTACAAAAATTGTACCATATCCAACAAGGAAGCGTAAACTAATTTAAGCTCTAAAGTTTTATGTGGACTGTAGCTAAATAATCACAACAACTCTGAAGAAAAATATATAGGCTAATTGGAAGGACTCTTAATTATTTATGCAGTCCACCATCAGTGTCCAAAAGCCAACAGTACACACTAACAAAAGTCATCCTTTGCAGATGCAGAAATCTTAATTGCAGAGGGAGAAAAGAATGTGCTAATAGCAATATGTTTTGCACTGAACAAGGTACAGCAACAATGTTCCACCAACTTTTCTCACCCTAACCCTGACCTTCTCCCTGCCATTTTCTTTCTCAGGTCTTCCTTTCTGTTTTACCCTTTTCTCCTTCTCACCTTGCCTTCCTCTGCCCTTTGTTTGATGCAAAGCTAAGATTTCCCAGTTTTATTATTAGTTTTAAATCTAGCTTTAAATTATTAATATTTCATTCCTATAGTCAATATTAGTGCTATCCAGCATAAGAAAATTAACATTGATCTGTGTATCACAGATTGGGAAAATAGCAAGCTCCAAATCAATGGGGTTTTGTTCTTTGCTGTGACTTTTGCCATGAAAATGGGCACAAAAAGTAAACCCATTCCATGGAATTGCTTCTCCTGGTAAAGATTTGTCCCATAGTGGTTATCATTCAGTGGTCTAAACCAGCACCTTGTAAAATCATAGGATCAAGGGGCTCCAAACAGATACAAAAACACATACACACTGTCACTGACAACACAGACCTCAATCAGGCCAAGGAGGTACCTGCGTTCACAGCAAGATGCCCAGTGCCAGCTGGAAATGCCAGAATGGCAAAAGTGACGGGTGCTGCAGAGATTCCAGATGCCACCACTTTTCGTCTCTACTCACTTAAGAATTTTCAAGGTCAAATAGACTCAAAAATCAACCCTCAGGTAAGCAAAACAAATCCTTTGAAGCAAAGATTCCTGCTGAGGATCATCAAAGAAATTCGAGAAGAACAAATTAAATTGCACATTGCAGCTTTTGGAGTAACTGTTTTAATTTAAAGCTAATACAATCTTTATTTGACAAAAGGCTTAAGCAGAAAGGGCCACAACTTAAAGCACCAGCATTTAAAGATGAAGCTACAGCAAGAATTTAAAACATCCAAGCTCCCAAGTCTGTATCTAGGTACCAAATCAGCAAGATTCAGATCAAGTCTATACAAGCTACTTCTTAATTTGGCACCTCGTATGACTTCAGTCTTATACTCCTAAGAAAGTAATATACCCATGTCCTCATTCTGTCACTCTAGAATTCAACGGTAACACAGTTTTGTCAGCTTGATTCCTGACACACACTCAAAAAAGGCAAATGATGGGAAAAAGGCAAAAAATATGTGTCTGTCTCTCCTGTTTCCTGCTCTGCTATTAAACAAAAACCCAATAAGCTAACTCCTGGGGATTTTATTTTTATCATTTCACTAGAAGTTACGATCTCTTCAGAATCAATTACAACAGCAGAAACAAGACAAGATGCTTTGTTTCACAGAAACATGCACTTAAAGACTGTGAAGCTGCATTGATTAGTTTCTTATCCAGGAAAGGGTTCCTGCAATTAAGATTAGCAGATGCAAACAGCACTCACAGCCCTGGACTCCCAGACATTAGAGGAAGTCAGTAGTTTTACTGTGTTGGGTGACCTGTGATCTAGCAGATTATGACAAAGTCTGTAACATCTTAAGGGGAAGACACAGCACTGTCGTCTTAGCACCGTAAGCCAACTGCAGAACTGATTCACTGAATTTCCAGAACATAGTTCAATAATCTCAACAACATGTAGCAAATCATAGATACAGATAGCCAATCAACCTTACAACAGTGACTGTATGTACACACTGAGCCTGGTGTCATTCAAAAAAAATAATCAAAAGTAGCTTCCATTCATTTTTCTATGTCAATAATCAGATTTATCCAGCCCAAGTCTTATAACAATCTAAAGTTCTTTCAAAAAAGAACACCTTAAAACTACATGCAATAATTTTTCAAAAGAGTGTTTTAATATGTTTAACCCTTGAATTAGTCAAAGCAAGTGAATTTCAGGATAGTCAGCACTAGAGCTACAAAACAAACTGACTTATCTGTTCAGTAGTTGAAATTCAAGATTGTGGGACATGGAAATTAGTGTTGGGATGACCCAAAAGAAACATTATTCACTTTCAACCGACATAAAACAATGAAAAGATTTTGGCTTGGGTTGAAACATGACATTTTATTTCCTTTAGGAATGCTTTTCCTTTCCTTAAAATTATGTTTACTAATCTTTCTATTAAAAAAAATAGAAAAATCACAGAAAGATTTGGGTTGGAAGGAACCTTTAGAGGTCATTTTATCCAAACCTTTAGCAGGTTTACAGCAGGTTTACCTAGAGTCAGTTCCACAGGACCACATTCAGGCATATTTTTATTATCTCTAGAGAATGAGACTTTACAGTCTCATTTCCTCACTGTTGTCATTTTGACTGCAAATGAGAGTTTTCCCAAGTTTGACCAAAATCCTTACTTAAGTAGTTTTGCTCACTTGAGATTGCATCTTTTGGCAGCAAAGCTCCATACCAATTTTTTTGCTTGACTTTCCTGGTCAGCTATTGCTACTGAGTCATAAATGGCCAGTGACAACCTGTTGACCAAACTCACTAAAGCCAACATACACATAGGTAGCAGCAGCAGCATGCTAAAGATATTACTTGTGGACTCAATCTAATGATGTGTAAGCCAGTATAAGGAAAAGATGAGTTTGGGGTTTTTTCTTCTCACTCAGACTGGATTCAAACTGCTTGGTGCAACGAGGAGGAAAAATACATAATAAGGGCAGTTTCCCTATATTATTTCAGCCTGAGATGCTGTAGATCTGAATGCTATGCTGTATTCTGGGCAGCAGGGTGATGGTAAGAAAGAGAATGCATATGATATGTAGTCCTAAGGCTGTCTGTGTAATTCAGGAATAGCTAGTGCATATTATCCATTGCTTTACACTTCTTCTGAAATGATACAATGGTTGTTGTCGTGGTCAAAAAGCTAGCAATGGATAGTGACTTTTCTAGTATGTTTGTCCTCTCTGTCATCCTCATTTACCCATTAACTTCTGATAGAAGTGTTTCTCTTCACCCTCTTGTTAAACACATAGTAAATAAAAATAAGTGCAAACTCCAACAAACTTCTGCCTGTAGTAGAAAGCAAATAATTCCAGGACAAAGATTTCATACTACAGAAAGCAAGCATTCTTTCCTTTTTTTGTCATGGTCTTGTAGTTCAGGTTAGACTAACTACAGAAATAACTTAAAGGGGGAAAGAAGCCCTAACACACAGGGGAAATTTAAAAAAAAAAATCTGGAAGCATGGGACAGATGCTGACAAGTTACAATGTAAAAACACTGGTGGGATAAGTAACTGTGAGAAGCAGCAGGAGGTGGAAAATAGGCAACAGAGCAACTGTGCAAGGAGAAAGAATGCATAGAAGCATATGGAAAAGAAAGAGTAACTGCATGGGTAAAGATCCTGCGTGCTAGAAGAACCTGTTGAACAGATGATAATTCAGTGGGGCAAGATCACGCTGTAGCGTTGGAGCCCCTTGATCTAAGATCGGAGCCAGGGCCCCTTTGGGACACAAAAGCAATTGGGTCACCAACAGCAGAAACATCCACACCTTTCAAAATGCATTACAATTCCTATTCAAATTTTGAAAAGTGCCAAAAGGGTCTGGTTCAGAGGCCTCATAGGTGATCCAACTGGTGAATTGGTGATCCCATACAGGCAAGTGTGTCTTCTGAGTCACTCCTGAAATTCTTTCAGGTCCGGATGCCGAGGGAGCCATCTTTGACTGTGAGGTAAAATCATATTTGACTTACCTAAGCTTAAAAGTTCACATGTTTTACAGATCTAGTCCTTTGATATTGTTCCCTTGGCCAATTTTTACTTTTGGTGAACGAGATTTCTTTGACCCAACTTCTTACTTCACTTTTAACCCCCTACTCTTGAATATTTTCTATCAATTGATCCAGCTATGACTGGTGACAGGATTTCCATGATTTCTCCTAGAAGTTAGTGAGGTTCACAGCACTTTCTCAATCCTCAGAGAGAGGTGCTTCTACACAAGTGAGGTGGTTTGTGTGGATACAGATGAAACCCATTTGCCACATGTTTTTCTCTGGAATATTCATTCCCCATGNCAGGATAGTCAGCACTAGAGCTACAAAACAAACTGACTTATCTGTTCAGTAGTTGAAATTCAAGATTGTGGGACATGGAAATTAGTGTCGGGATGACCCAAAAGAAACATTATTCACTTTCAACTGGCATAAAACAATGAAAAGATTTTGGCTTGGGTTGAAACATGACATTTTATTTCCTTTAGGAATGCTTTTCCTTTCCTTAAAATTATGTTTACGAATCTTTCTATTAAAAAAGAACAGAAAAATCACAGAAAGATTTGGGTTGGAAGGAGTGTCTAGAGGTCATTTTATCCAAACCTTTAGCAGGTTTACCTAGAGCCAGTTACACAGGACCACATTCAGGCAGATTTTTGTTATCTCCAGAGAATGAGACTTTGCAGTCTCATTTCCTCACTGTTCTTGTCATTTTGACTGCAAATGAGAGTTTTCCCAAGTTTGACCAAAATCCTTAAGTAGTTGTGCTCACTTGAGATTGCATCTTTTGGCAGCAAAGCTCCATACCAATTTTTTTGCTTGACTTTCCTGGTCAGCTATTGCTACTGAGTCATAAATGGCCAGTGACAACCTGTTGACCAAACTCACTAAAGCCAACATACACATAGGTAGCAGCAGCAGCATGCTAAAGATATTACTTGTGGACTCAATCTAATGATGTGTAAGCCAGTATAAGGAAAAGATGAGTTTGGGGTTTTTTCTTCTCACTCAGACTGGATTCAAACTGCTTGGTGCAACGAGGAGGAAAAATACATAATAAGGGCAGTTTCCCTATATTATTTCAGCCTGAGATGCTGTAGATCTGAATGCTATGCTGTATTCTGGGCAGCAGGGTGATGGTAAGAAAGAGAATGCATATGATATGTAGTCCTAAGGCTGTCTGTGTAATTCAGGAATAGCTAGTGCATATTATCCATTGCTTTACACTTCTTCTGAAATGATACAATGGTTGTTGTCGTGGTCAAAAAGCTAGCAATGGATAGTGACTTTTCTAGTATGTTNTTTATCCAAACCTTTAGCAGGTTTACAGCAGGTTTACCTAGAGTCAGTTCCACAGGACCACATTCAGGCATATTTTTATTATCTCTAGAGAATGAGACTTTACAGTCTCATTTCCTCACTGTTGTCATTTTGACTGCAAATGAGAGTTTTCCCAAGTTTGACCAAAATCCTTACTTAAGTAGTTTTGCTCACTTGAGATTGCATCTTTTGGCAGCAAAGNTGCATATTATCCATTGCTTTACACTTCTTCTGAAATGATGCAATGGTTGTTGTCATGGTCAAAAAGCTAGCAATGGATAGTGACTTTCCCAGTATGTTTGTCCTCTCTGTCATCCTCATTTACCCATTAACTTCTGATAGAAGTGTTTCTCTTCACCCTCTTGTTAAACACATAGTAAATAAAAATAAGTGCAAACTCCAACAAACTTCTGCCTGTAGTAGAAAGCAAATAATTCCAGGACAAAGATTTCATACTACAGAAAGCAAGCATTCTTTCCTTTTTTTGTCATGGTCTTGTAGTTCAGGTTAGACTAACTACAGAAATAACTTAAAGGGGGAAAGAAGCCCTAACACACAGGGGAAATTTAAAAAAAAAAATCTGGAAGCATGGGACAGATGCTGACAAGTTACAATGTAAAAACACTGGTGGGATAAGTAACTGTGAGAAGCAGCAGGAGGTGGAAAATAGGCAACAGAGCAACTGTGCAAGGAGAAAGAATGCATAGAAGCATATGGAAAAGAAAGAGTAACTGCATGGGTAAAGATCCTGCGTGCTAGAAGAACCTGTTGAACAGATGATAATTCAGTGGGGCAAGATCACGCTGTAGCGTTGGAGCCCCTTGATCTAAGATCGGAGCCAGGGCCCCTTTGGGACACAAAAGCAATTGGGTCACCAACAGCAGAAACATCCACACCTTTCAAAATGCATTACAATTCCTATTCAAATTTTGAAAAGTGCCAAAAGGGTCTGGTTCAGAGGCCTCATAGGTGATCCAACTGGTGAATTGGTGATCCCATACAGGCAAGTGTGTCTTCTGAGTCACTCCTGAAATTCTTTCAGGTCCGGATGCCGAGGGAGCCATCTTTGACTGTGAGGTAAAATCATATTTGACTTACCTAAGCTTAAAAGTTCACATGTTTTACAGATCTAGTCCTTTGATATTGTTCCCTTGGCCAATTTTTACTTTTGGTGAACGAGATTTCTTTGACCCAACTTCTTACTTCACTTTTAACCCCCTACTCTTGAATATTTTCTATCAATTGATCCAGCTATGACTGGTGACAGGATTTCCATGATTTCTCCTAGAAGTTAGTGAGGTTCACAGCACTTTCTCAATCCTCAAAGAGAGGTGCTTCTACACAAGTGAGGTGGTTTGTGTGGATACAGATGAAACCCATTTGCCACATGTTTTTCTCTGGAATATTCATTCCCCATGGGAGTTAACCCATGTAACCTATTTACAAGATGAAACAACTTCTCTTATTTTTTTCAATAAATATCATGAAAATGTATTAGATTGTTAGGATTTATACAGAGATCTTTGGCGCAGGATTTTTAGGTCTGTCAAAGACAAACTGAATACATGGTGCTTCTACAAAGAGAGAATTATCTAAATAAATTATGCATTAGGAGAATTCTACTTCTTATCTATGTCTGATTCATTCTTGGATAAGTACATATACATTTACACTGATATCAGTCAGGCAGCAGAACACATAACAGCAGAAAATGTGTCCTTAGACTGTTTCTGTAATATTCAGGGTAGAAAAATGACCAATAACACTGATACAGTAAAACAAAAAACACCTATTGAGGTATAGAAAAGGGAACAATTTATTTTGTTTCAGCTTTTCATTCTGTTTAGTTTTAGTTTTACCTTGTAAAGTTTTAACACAGGAAACACATAAAACCAACTATAAAAGCTTTATCAATTGCATCTCACACACCACTGCAAAGCACTTTCCAATAGCTCTTAATTAATAGAAAGCCAGCACTAGGAGCAGTAGGTTTGAAAAACAATTGGCTTACTACTGGTTTTGGACATATATCTGGCCACCAGGCCACTTGCCTGCACACATTGATAGTGTCACAGCATTCACAAACCTATTGAGACAGACAGTTGATGTGTGCATAGAATCAGGCTTGACACACACTCGTATCCATAAGCTGAAACTACCAACATTGCTACCTGTGTAACTGTGAAGGAGAACTTCATGATACTCTACAAATTTTCTCACTTGCAGGCACAGGAAAAAACAACCTTTTGACACCTTTGGTGCCACATAGAAGTGTTCAGTCTCACAAGGAAGATACACTTTCTCTTACACTGGAACCACTGTGAAGTCAATGACAACTGACTGCTCATATTTTGAGAGGGAAAAAAAAGTTGCAGTTGAGAAGACTGTTACTGCTCCAAAAGAAAAGGAAGCAAAAGCACCTTAATGCCAGCAGAGATGAAAATGGCAGGAGTTGCTTTGCTTCTCAAAAAAACACCTCAAGCATTTGAAGTCTGTCAGCTGAAGACACCATGTATGCACTGTCTCCCATATCTATTTAGTGAAATAAGCATGCAACATTCAACTAATACTGAGTTCTTCTCTATTTCATCTTAAAAATATGCCATGCAATTAATACAGTAAATCCCACTTTTCTTAATGAAGGAGATCTTCCTTGAGCATTTTTTTTTTTCATTTCAATTGCAAGAGACATATTTATGCTTTAGATCTGTAAGAAAGACAAGTGAGTATGTGAGGTTGATTTTAAAGACAATCTTTTACTACTCAGGAGCAGATGGCAATTTTCTTTGCTGGATGACATAGTTATGCTTTTCATGTTCATCAGTGGCTGCATCGAACACTGAGGAAATCTTCTGTTCCCTGTATCCACTTGGTTATATCCATGGCATAAATAAAAGGATTAAATTGCAAATTCAGATTTGTCAACATAAAGTTTTGAATAAGCAATCATAGCAAAGCACTAGACAGATCATCTGTCTTTAGACTGTGAGACTATCATCCGATTTTCTGAACAGAAATCCATGTATTTCTTCAATAGAGAAAAGAAAGGGTACGAAACAACAACACCATGTAAGCACGCAGGTGCTCTGGCCAGGCTTCCTCTGTGACAGTGAAATATCTACAGTCCACAACACCTGCCTAAGCAAAATGTGTTGCCAGGAAAACTGAGAGGTAGCTGGAAAAACTCAGACACAGGCAGCCCAAATCTCAATGTTTCAGAAGCCAAGAAAGCTTTCAACAAGAAACTCACCAGCCAACACTCATCCAACTTGGCCTCAAAGTTCACTGAGAAGATTTAGAAAGACAGATGGAACCGAACAGCAGATGAGATCTCCAATTCCAAATCTGCTTATCCAGCACTAAGACAAAGCCCAAACATCTGCCTGCACCTTCCATACAAAAATCACAAATGCTTGTAACTGCAAAATTCAAAATCTAAAACTCTAAAATTTCTTTGAATTTCAATTGCATTCCAGACTTTCCCAGGTACTCACTCATTAACTTTCTACTTCCTTTGCAATTTGAAAGATGAAGTGTATTCCAGCTGCCTGCTGCAGCACTGGCTCACAAAGCAAGTGGCAGTCAAATACTGGCCTCTACAGGTGACAGAACCCTAGATGGAGTAAACTTCAGTCCTTACTCCATGTGCCAAAGATACAGCAGATTTGTTACAGTACCTTATACTGAGAAAACAAAAAAGGAGAAATAATTCAAATGCCAAATGGCCGTTTTTCTCATATTCTATCATTTATCTTATTGTAAAAAGTCTTGTTATGCCTCAAAAGAGTGGAACTATCATGGATTAAAGCAACAGAGAAAAACAGGAGCATCTTGCACAGACTGTTGTCCAAGTAAAGGCCTAAAAATACCAACCAACCAACAAAAAAAAACCCAATGAAAAAGCCCCAACGCAACCAAAAAGCCCACACCCCAAAACACACAACAAAAACCCCAAGAGACATGGGTTCTCTACCTGCAAGACTTTGAACTCATTCTTTATGTTCAGCTTTCTCTTCTTCCATCTTTGAAATAAACAACAACAATTATGTGACAGTCTCAAAGGCTGACCATGAGATTTAGCCATAGATTAAAAAGCATACTAGGTGTATTGAATGTCACATTCAAAAAACTAGAATTCTTAAACTGATGAAGCAGTTTAAGAATAGTTACTTGTCTTCAGATTAAAAAAATAATAAAAATCACACTACTGAAAACTCTTTCAAAACAATTCCCATCATAAGTTCACTTACAAATTTCAAAACAAGGCCTCAACCCTTCGTATGTTCAGTACATATATAAAAAAGCCATACAGAAGAGAAAAAGTAAGAATTACCTTTTCTTCTGTGGGAGTTCAAGTTGTTGGATTTTAAAAGAAAGCTGGAGGAGCCACTAGACTATTTCTGGTACAAGTTTCAAGGAATAGTACTTTAAGCGAGACCTTGGGCAATACCTTTTCTTTCAAGAGAAACAACAGAATCACTCAGCTGCCTACATATGTGCTCCACCAGTTTAGGTAACTTTTGCTCAATTTTAGGAATTCCCTTTTAGTTTTTATAATTTAAAAAAAATAAGTAAAACCAAAACAGTGCCAACAGTAAAATTCAAGATATCGCTACCATTTTCAGTAAAATTTCCCTGCATCATTAAGGGCACACCTGGTTTGGGCACAGATGTTTTGAAGCTCAGCCAGCACAGTAGGGTGGACTTGTAGTCCGAGAAACACATCCGTCTCACGTAGCCACTTTTAGTCATCACTGGCATCCAGCTAAATTGATGTCAGCATGAGAGTGGACCAGACAGAGCTTTTGAGTCCCAAACTGACATGACATAATTGTTTTCCAATGATAAAACCTGGAGAACTCCCATACTCTGCCATTCCTCCTGCATCGCTTTCAGAAGTGGATACTATCAGAAATGAATCATGAATATGAACCTGAACATGAATTTCAGTGGGCCAGCGCTGATTGGAACTGTTACCAACTGTTACTAGCATACAGTTATAAGATTTTTAACATAAGCTACCATGAAAGAACTATGAGAACTTGCAGGTCTGTCAAGAAATTTCCATCTTGCTTTGTTTTGTTCAGACAGAGCAAAGATCATCATCATCGTTATTTACTGAACATGAGGAAATACAGTGCGTTAAGAGCAGCTATCTCTCAGTTTGATTTCTTTTCCTGCTTTTTCCATGAAGGATCCTATTGTCTAAAGACATTTACCTTTGAAAATATGTAACATATAGTCAGAATGACATTTAACAGATCTCTTGCTTTCCTTACGGCCATGCAAGCCAGGCTGGCTGTTATCATTCCCACACCATTCAACTCCTTTCAGCCTCATAAAGCACAAAACCACAGGCCAGTTTCAAGGCAGCATGAAAGGAAATTGAACCTGTGGCATTGCAGAGATAACACACCTTGTTACCAGAACAGAGCAGTAAGCTTGCCCCTTGCTGACTGCTAGAGGATCTTTCAGAGTGGCAGAGTGTGAGCAACAGAGATGCAACAGCATATGGCTGAGTGCCACAGGAACCTGTGTCTGGCTTGGGTATTCACTGCCTGAGCTCAGAAGGGAGGGGGCTGCAGTCACTACAGGAGGGGCCCAGAAGAGCCAAGGCCATGCTAGGACTGTGAACCTCATATCTGGACCAACTTTGTTGACATCCTGGGGTCATCTGGAAGGATTCTCACCTCTCACAAGAAACAGAAGTCACACCTCTCACTAACATCAGTAACAGCATAACTGGTCCAAAAAATTAGAAAGAGCCTGCGTTTAATATAAACGATACTCCCACTACAGCTGAATCTGTCAACAGCAGATCTTCACTCTCCAGACAGTAGACCAAATAGTTTTTTCAAACTCGGAACAGCTATCTAAACTGAATTTCCATGGGTTTGGGGGTTGGTTTTTTGTTTTTTTTTTTTTTTCATTTTTACTAGTCCCTTCAAGATAAAACAGGAAAATATGATTCTGACAAAAGCAGATTAGTCCAGTCACTAGGGAAGCAAAACTTGTACACTGAGTGATTGCTTTGGCTCTGAGCAAATTTAATCTGTTCCCATCAATTCCTTTCCTTTTTTTTTTCCTGTCATTAAGCAAAAGCTTCATATCTGACCATGGGTTTTTTATGGGCTTTGATCTAAGTTATGTTTTGACAATGTATAATTAAAATACCTATTATGTAAAAGAGCATGATACATGCATATTTATGCCTACAAACTGTCTAGAGAATTCATTCAATTAGATATCCACCAGTTACGGCATAAGAAGGAACACTGCCATTAAATCTCTATCAAGAAAGGATAAATCAATTAAAAGAATTTGTAAGACAATCTAAATAACCAAGATTTACTCCCTTCCAGTAATGTAATGTAATGCTTTCCCTCTTCAAATGACAGATGCCAGACAATTTAGGTTTTGCTTTGAGAACAAGAACCTTAATTTAATTTTATGTTTAAATGGTTAATTATTCCAGATTTTTCCATTCACATGGGAGAAGTTTGCTCACAGTAAAAGGATCATTGAAAAAACTGAGACAGTAAACATGTAGGTATACAGATACATTTTTAAAAAGTAAGTAGTGCTGGTTTTTTCCTGCTGACTTTCTCTAACAGTCTTTCTTTGCTCTATTTCCCTTCCTACACAAGTCATTGATTTTTATCTTGTTTTACATTATCACATATTAAAATATGCTGTGAAACCTCTGAATGCCTGTTTCCTCCTAAAGCCATTCAGATTCTCAAGCGACATGGAAAGGATACTCAAAGAAGTATATTTTAACAGATATTCATGTTACTTTAAAACTGTTGGCAAGTTGATGATTTTTTTTCTCATGCACTATCACTTAGCAGGAAAAGTGACAAGACATAGATTAAAGCTTCATGCTTACACTGTTGACTTCTAAGTATTCAGCCATGTTCCTCTACTATACTGCAGCTAGTACATCCTGTAACTCCTAAATAAAAACACTGTGAACTTCCATCTCCTTCTGGAATCATATTCTCCAGAGCTTACTGCTTCTGCTACTGTGAGAATGGTAAACTGCTCCAAGGGTCAGTGCACAAGGATTCCAGTTTGGCAGATCACATTACTCCATTCTGCTCACAAAACCCCACAGTGCGCGCACTGTACAGTCAGTCTGTGCTTGTCCAGCAGGTCAGACATTTTCCCAAAGTGCAGTTATAAAGGTTAAGTTACACCTTTGATAAAACTGTACTTTGAAAACACTAGTAGCCAGGAACAAACAATGTGCATGGTGCTGGCAGAAGATGAACAGCCCAGGAACAATGGACTGACCCTACCTACTGCAAAGCCATTCTTTGGCAAATGACATATGTATTATTTTGCAGGTATGTAGGTATTGGTTAGTGTTTTCTTCTTTAACTTCACTACTATTATTATTATTTTAAGATATGGATGCTTCTTCATTTTAAGACTGAGGAAACTAGCAGCATTAAGAGACTTGGGCATGGCTATGGCTCTTTCCTAGTTGGAAGGAAAATGCTATGTGCCTCAGAGGCAGAAGGACAGCCTGAATCACAGAATATTCATAGTTGGAAGGGACCTACAAAGATCATCAAGTCCAACTTTTAAGTGAATGGCCCATACGGGAATCAAACCCACAATGTTAGTGTTGTTAGCACAGTGTTCTAACCAACTGAACTAATCTCAGGGTCCTGATAACTGTCAATAATAAGGCTTTTCTGGTGCTGTCTTGTCACAGGTAACAGATACATGATACCTGTGCTGAACCCATTTCCTTTAGACTTACTTTCCCCAAATGCAAGAAACCTGACTGCAGGATTTGTGGTCATGAAGATTATGTTTGTGCCTTCCCCTGGTGGGAAAAGGAGGCAAGATGAGGAAAAAAAATAACACACCAGTTTTTCAAAGCCCTTTCTAGAGACTGTCAACCCCAACAAACCATTCAAGAAGTACAAGAGTTTTCTGTTCATTACAGAAAGTGCAGATAGAGGAGTCCTGGGGGATTAGTGCAGATATGGGAGGCAGGCAAAAAGCAAGTATTAAAAAATGGTGTTTGACTAACATATATAGAAGAGGTTTCTGAGGTATTTTATTGTGTCATGATAAAAAAATCCCAAGATTAAATTTTCCTTCCACACAGTTACCACATGCCATAAATACAGGATAACTATTAGGAGTTGGGAGGTAATTATATTTCATCATTTCAGAACAAGAAGTTGTAAGCCAAGTACCCACTCCCAGTGCCCCAATGCACATCACACAATCTGATTCTCTCTGTGTTGTTTCAATTGAATCATAAGCACTATTTGCACATCCTTAAGAATGGTTTTGTTTCTAACACAGGCAATTCCAAAAGCTTGATACAAAAAGAAATTGAACTCTTGATACTTTTACATACACACACACCCCAATGTCTAGAAAACAAATTCTGGAAAATACCATCCAGGCTATTCAGGGTCCTTAAGACATTGACTGCAGTACTGGCATGTGGGCAGCCAGACGCTCCCTCAGCTGTTTGCAGGGCAAACAAGCACACTGTAAATTGGAAATGCCTACATTAAAGGTCTAACCACTTCTCATACCACCTGTGGGTAACAAAGGGGAGTGAAGCAAAGGATTTGCAGGAAAAAACTCCTTCTGAGGTGCAACACATTTGCAATGCAGGGTTGCACTTTGAAACAGATTTGTTGCTGTTTCCAAGATCTTCAGAAATAACCAGGAGCTATGCAATACATGACAGTTTGTTTTTTTCCCCCGTCCACTGTTTTGGGAGAAACATGCCTGACTCATTCTGTAAGGAACAGACGTACGGATCTAAAATGTTACATCTAAACAGACATAGCACCTTACTGCAGGGCAGACACATTCAAAAGAGCAAAGAGTTGCAAGCATTGGCTTACCATAATTTTTCCTTCATTTGGCTAGAATACAGTCATTCTGCTAATTGATACTGCCACTACAGTGTCAAACAAACAAATCGGATAAAACCATTTGCCAGTGTTTTGTCACATTCTGGGTTTCCTGGCATTAGTTGCTGTCTGTATATCCTGGGGCACCAGCAGATGTAAGGTCTGATAAAAGCTTTTCCCCTGTTTTCACGACCAAGAAAAATTCAGGCTTTATTCTACAACGTACACACACCACACATGGCTGATTAAAAAAAGACCAAAATTAACCAACCCCTACACCCTGGCCCACACTGGATTTCAAACTCTGAAAATGTTTATAGGGTTCTCCACCCCACTCCCCATCTCTCACAGGCTGCATGATCCTAGAAGAGGGGCTGAGAGTGTCATTTTTTTCTGGCAAAGATGCCAGAAGGATCCACCCATTCCTCAGCTAATCAAGGAGATAACCTGGGAAGAAATTTACTTCAGATGACCCTAGATGGCTAGTACTTAATCAATGAGCACCCAAAGTTGCTACCACTAAGCACTACTTCAAAGTGGTTTACACTTGGCACACACAGAAACTTTGAAGAATATCTGAATGGGCTACAACAAACAGTTGCAGGTAAGGGTTTTTATAGAAACTGTTCATTGCAACTGAGGAGGATTACAAAATCCCACCAAACAGCAACAGTGGCTCACAAAACTTGGACAAGTTTGCTAGTCACCACACAAAGTCAGGCCCACACCCAAAACTACTCTTTAGTTTGATAGCTGATTTCCTCAAGAACACCTTGAGATGCTAAACACTCAAGATAAGCATCCTACAATGTTTACTCTTCCTAATGAAGGTGGGTCCTGGCATATTTTGTAAAGGAAGAGTCAGCCTACTTCACTTGTGCCAGCTAAATTACTTTCTCCAAAAAGACTGATCTAATCTGTCCCTGGAATCAATGTGACACTTGAGACATTTCTGTTTAAAGTACTCTTCTCTTATGTATATACAGTAAGTGGTAGACAAGTGAGTTTTTATGTAATGTACCACAGACAAAAAAAATTTTTTGGAAACTGAAAGAAAAACAGCTAAAGGCTAACTTAGTGCCTCCATTTGGTCAACAGCTATTTTGCTTAAAACATAACTTTCATGTCTGTCACAGTTCTCTTCTCCTATGGATCCTGACACAAGTCATTTACATTTCTTCTTCCCATAGATTATCAGGGTTTTCAACTTTGATTCATACATTCTCAATAGTTACACTACAGAAGTCAGAGTTCTTCAATGCTGGGAAAATCTAGAAGGGTCCCTCAAAAAGTCAGGATTTGGACTCTTAATGATTCTTCTTATATGCTGGCACCAAGTTTTATTATGTGGTCATCATTGTTGACCTATTGAAGAACAGAAGATTCCAGTTTTACCAGATGGTGTTTTTAGCCCATTTGGGCCCAGGAAACTAAAGAGAGCGAAAGACAGGTGTGATGTATCAACTTGATGTCCAGGACTTTAACAAAATTAATGTGAAATACTTTTCAATCCTCCGCTCTCAGATTTTCTCTCCTTCTCAGCTCCCAGGGATTTGTCTTTTATTGCATGCTGTGAACATAACTGCGCTGAGCCATTTCATTATAACAAGCTCATTTTGTAGCCAACCACAACAGTAACAGCTGTTCCTTCCACAGCCAGCACAGACGTGCTGCACCCAAGTGGCACACTGAGCACTGGCACTTTAGCTACCCAAATCAAAGGTGATAATAGCAAAAGTATGTGTTGGGGAGATGCCAAAAAGGGTCTCACCTGATTCCAAGTGGTCCAGGGTTGCAACAAACCTTATTGTCCGTGACTGTAACAATAAACAAGAAGTTTTTTTAGGGCATGGTTTCAAATTAAGGTACAATGTAAAAACATAGAAAGTTTGTCCAAACTAAGAGAACAGAAAACTGCATGAAATACTACAGAAAATAGGGCAACTGAAAAAGAATCTAAGGAGTGCCTTGTATATACTCAAGACTAACCACTAAAACATCTCTTAACTACCCTAGAAGTAGAAGGTCAGCAAGGGAGCTGGTAGGAGTTCTTGATGACTATGTTATAAAACAGGCACTCAGGAATAATAAGGCCACAGCCAAGAAGCTCAATGCACTGTTTTGGTCAGTTGGTACTACAGAAGGTATTGGAGAGATCCCACACCGTATGAATTCAACTCAGTAGATATCTCCGAGGAGTTAGATCAGTTTAACATAAGTATACAGGAAGTATTAGACCAAATAGACAAATTGGAGGTTATTGTGTCACCAGGAGTGGATGATGTTCCCCTGAGAGCTCTGAGGAAACTTAAGCAGGGAACTGCAGAACTGCTGGCCGAGGTTTATAGCTGATAACCATGAAGAGCTGCTATACTGTAGGACTGCCAAAGGACTCCAAGGAGCATCATGGGAACAAGGGAAAAGTGATTTCCAGAAACATTATGACATATACAGTCTATAATAGGCTGTAACACCAACGAGCACATAAGGAAACAGTCCATCTCAAGAAGTCACCATGGCTTTTTTAAAGTGTGATCCTGCTTCATCAACTGACTGGACTTCTACAGGGGTGGCAGTCAGCACTCAAATAAATGCATCTTGTAGATACAATGTACCTAGATTTTCAAAAAGCCTTGAGATACCTAGGACTGGATAATAAAGGCTCTTTTACAAGTGTTTCTGAGTTGAAATGATAAGAAGGAAAGGGTAAGCCTTCAAGTTTAACAATCACTTTTCAGGATGCAAAAGAATGACTTGTGAGGTCTTTGGGAAATCAAGAGTTGAGACTGTTTCTACTCCATATCTTCATCAGTGATTTGGAGAGGAGAATGAACAGTTAAACCTCAGTTTGTGGATGCTACTAAACACTTTCAATTGGTCAAATGCAAATGGCAAGTAACTTCAAAAGAAGCTCAGAAAACCAACTTGAGCAGGCAAAAAATCTGTCAGGAGCCAAAACTACAGTGAAAAGGAGGCATAAGAGGTTATTCTTCCACGATGCAACATCTCTGTACACTTATGAACGTAGTTCACATCTCAAAGATGCAGTTAAGTCTGAAACAGAATCCCAGAACTGATGATGTTTGAAGGGGCCTCTCAAGGCCAATAAGTACCCTGCTAGAGAAGGCTCAGCTAGAGCAGGTTGTCCAGGACCATGCCTGGTTAGGTTTTAAATGTCTGTACAAATGGAGACACCACAAATTCTCTGAGCAACCTGTTCCAATTTTTGCCACCCTCACAGCAAAAAATTGTTTCCTTGCATCAGGTGGAATCTCCTATGTATCAATTTATGCCTGTTACCTTTTGTCAATTAAATGATCAGTGAGGGAATCCAGCGGTGCTTTACATGGAGTCACTACAGGCTGAGAGAGGAGAAGTTGAGTGGGGATTAGCATCTATGAGGTTTAGTGTCATGAGCATAATGAATGATCTCAGTGGAAAATTGCTGCTTTTATCTCTGGCTAGCCAAAAGACTGAACTACCATCTAAAGGTATGCATCTTCAAAAAGAAAGATACTCTCTTCAAAACAGAGGGAAGTACTGAGTTAACAGGAACTCTGAGAAAAATTAGGAAAGCAAAACTCCAAACCGCAGGGAAAAGAAAAATCATATTTAGATTATAGAATTTACTTCATCAGTTGCATTAGCAAAGGTGTAAAAAACTCTGGAAGTGGAATATCACAGTAATTCCTGTAAAACTTACTAGTTCTTACATAGGCTGACCTGATATTGCTATGGAAAGCACTACAGTATTAATACCATACAACTCTACAAAGTAATACACCCCAGCTGGGTCACTTCCAGTGTCAGTGCTACCAGCACTTGCATGCTGTAACAAAATGCTAGATGCACTGCTCCTTACATTCAGCCTCACAAGTATTATATTATTTTGGCAGCGATGGGATAACAGATGGTAATTCAGCAAAGCTTTGCAGTGGAGGTCATTAATAACAACAAGTTCATTTGATACTTCAATCAAAGCTATCCCTTTGGAAGAGCTGCAGCAATCTATTCTTTTCCCACAAGCAAGAAAAATTGAAGGACTACAAGTAAGTTGTCTGCTCTTCTAACCTTTGGTTCTTTTGAAGTTGAGAAGTCTCCTGATGCGTGAATTCTTGGACTCCCTCCGCACATTATTACTTAATTGAAGACCTCAAGAACTGTCATTAGAGCAAGAGCAAAATGGCAGAATATTTAGGCTGGACTCAAATATTCTCTCTTATTGCACAAGTCTATTCTAGTAAAATGTAACAGTGTTAAAGATTAAAATGACACATATCAGAGCTTCTACAATCCAAATTTTGTAAATGTTTGTGCTTAGTTACCATAGTTTTTGTCTCTTACCAGATCACAGAATTTCTCACAAATTATGAATTCTAGGTCTGAATTAGTGATTGTTCGCATTTCATATCAGGAAAACAAGCAGAGAATTGGGCCTATGTATCTCCTTTAAGTGTTCATGAACTTATCTCGTAACTACTTCACATATAACACTAGGACCAATCACAGTTTTAAAGCACCGAATAGTACAGGTCTATCACTTTTAGTCAACTAACCAGAAATAAAACTGCTCAGTTTCTATGGATAGTTCCCAACAATAAGGCACTTGTGATCTGTCCAAGATCACATAGAAAGTCACTTAAAGAACTGGAAATACAATCTTTCAGCTTCCTGTTCCAATATTATAACTTTTTTTTTTTTTGAGAAGAGCTTGCAGTCAGGAATGAAGAAAGTTTCCTGACAAAGCTTCTTTACAAAAACCTCTTACTGCTGACAGTAAGCTTAAATGAACTTGCATTTTCCAAATCAATCTGCTTCCAGTATAAAACAGCTCCACTGTCAAATATGCTCTGCTGCTAGTTTATGACAATACTTATCAAATTAACATTTAACTGAAAAAATTCAAAGACCTTCAGCCCAGTCAGATAAAGAGACATCTTGAACAGAGAAAATGCAAAATGACTTGACTGAGCTTGAAAGCATACAATTTGCTTGAAGAACCCAGTAATATATTTTCCTCTTTTACTCCATTTTGGCAGGCATGTAGTTTTTATTGAAGGCTTTTAAAAAACTATTATTTTAATAAACTTTTAATTGTTTTGAATGCAAGAGGTTTGGGGTGGGTTTTTAGGTTTTTTTCCCTAAAAAATGTTTTACATTAAAAAACCCCAAAAGCTGAAGCCTTGATTGACTCTAGCCAGCCAAGCAGCATGAGGCAGACTGCAATGTTTGGACTCCTTTACCTACTCCATGTCCTGGCAGACTGCAGCATTTGCCTTCTTCATACTGGGGAGGCAAGATGTGAAGAGAAGCCCAAGGGCCTTGACCCTGGAAGACAAGTGCAAGGTCCTGCAAGACAATGGTAAGACCTTTCCAATCTAGCAGTTTTTACATATATGCTCTATTATCTAGGTATGCTGTACATCAATTAAACCCTACAGAGTTACATATCAAGTATTTATTAAAGCTGACTCTACTCAGCAGTTCCATAAGGACTACCTGTTAGTTATTGTGAGAATACAGGTCAAGAAGATGGAAAACACACTCCCTGCGTATTGTCTTCTCTAATTGTTTTGGCCTGTTGGAACTAGATTTGGGCTTGTGTCAGGTCTCTTCTGATAATCTTACAATTGGATTTGGTTTTACTGGATTACAATTTGTCTCCTAATATCTTCCTACCTCATTCATGTTGCAAGACCCACCAAGTCAGACAATAAAGTTAAGCAGCTATGGTGCCCTGTAAACCTTGTTGTCTCTTCCTGTTGCCTTTGCCCGTCCCAGACTTTTGAGACAAGGTCAACCTTTGTATTCTCCCTCTCTTTCTCCATTCTTTCTGTACCCTTTATCATCTCTATTCTTTTTTTTTTCCTGAGAAATGTGCATTTCCTACATCCCTCTCACTGAAAACAGAGGGCAAAACAGAGTTCCTCCAGTTCTGCTCACCATTCTGTTTCTCAAAGATAATTGCAGAAGTTCAGTGCTCCCCGTTGTCTCTGGTTTGGTGCCTGTGTGTTAACAAACTTGTCAGCCCAGCAGCACACACAGAAGTATTTCAGACTGATAGCTTCACACATATCGACCACGTTTTAAGTTGTGCCCACCCAAAGTGTCACAATATCTTCTTGACAGCATTCCTTAGCTTTCACCCACACTCAAGCGTAACCCTGAGTTTGTACAAGAACTCAGTCAAGCAGTGCGTTGGAGAACAAACATCCAGTAACAGGTAACCATAGCAAACTACTCTCCTCTTTTATCTTGATCCAAAAAAAAACCAACTACACAATTACAACCTCCATACTCAGGGCTAAGATTTTTCCAACACCCTTAAAACACTATTGCACAACATGAGCTTAGTTTTATTAAAAAGCACGTGTGAGCTCAAAACCCAGGATAAGCAGGAACAGTAATAGGAGTTTAGGGACCTCACTGACTGCTACATAAATGTGTCTGTCCAATTTAGGTATCTCTTACAATGTCACTTACCCTTCAGCCAGTCCAGAAGAAATATTTTCTTAACTCTCAGTGTGCAAATAACAACAATTTCTATTTGGGTCTCTGCTCACAGAGGTCAAGAACTGAATATGAAAAGAAAAAATGGGCCATTTTTCTACTCTGAGAAGACACCTGTAGGACAGAGCTGGACGGAGTTGCATCAGCAAGGGTAACAGGCAGATAAAGAGCCATTGATCTGTAACTACTTGAAGGTACTAAAACTAATAGACAAGAAAAATGAGCAGGAAGAGGGTAAAAGTCTTCCTATTCCCCTTAGGTGCAGAGCAGCTAAGCAGCAACACAGTACATGTTAGCAGACATTGGGCTTCCGAGACAAGAGAACAAAATGTCCAAGCACTGCCAGTCCTGACATCAAAAGCATGCCCTTTCTCATCTTCTTTGCAGGTTAAAGAATCAATAGCAACAGCTTGCAAGATACCAAGTTCACAACAGATCCTGAGACATGACTTTAAAGTAGCTGGGACATTCCAGCTGAACCCAAAACAGTGACTGTCGCAGCTGCTTCCTGCAACACAGCATTAACCTCCCCACTCCTTCCGGTCAAACTGTTTTGAGCTTGGGGTTTTTTTCCAAGCCAATTCACCCAAAGGCCAAGAATCCACTGACCTGTCTGTCAGAGTTTAGGATCTGTCTGTTCTACCAGGGCTTTTCTGAGAGAGAAAAAACAAGGTAAAACAGATAAGCTTCAGCTTAGTCTCTTCAACTCTTAATCAGTGCTTAGATAAATGTTAAAGGGAAAACATTTTGTGGTCTAATTTCTCAATACACTTTCAAACATCTTCAAAGATATTCCTCTCACTGGTAGCTACTAAAATCAGTGTTTCTATTTATTCTCATTTAAGTAGGTCTTAAGGGCATGAAGACACCTAATTAGGCTTTCTGGTATTCATCCAGTTTGCTTTGCCAACACAATGATAAAAATTATCTACAAAATACCCAAATGTTTCTCCTCCAGACTATTTTAAACTTCATCCCATGAAATATTCCTCTCTGGAATAGAGGACATCAACAGGACAAACACACTTCTTTGCAGAGCTGCAAATTCCTGTAGCTGTCCCAACAGCAGCTGTCGAGAAACAGACTATCATTCCTGCTTGACTGCTGTAGAGAAGCAAGAAAAACAGAATGCAGTTTGCAATCTATTCAAATTGCATTCGTTTATTTCAAAATGGAATTTAACCCCAAGGTACCAGGGGAAACCAGAAGTGCCTCAGAAAGAGGGTAACAGGTCAATCTATAAGACAGTTTCACCTGGCTCTCAGACACATGGTATGACTGCTTTTCAAGCTACCCTTTCTCAGAAATAAATGTTATCTAAGAAAGCATACAAAGAAGGGAGTGATATCAAATGCCTAAGTATCCTTCCAAACTGTTAGAGAGTTCCAGGGGGTTTTTGGTTTGTTGTAACTTAAAAGGTCATTTAATTCTTAATCTACCACCCAAATAAACCTTACAGCTCTCCCAGGTAAGTCTCTTCCTTCCTTCCTTCCCAGCACATCAGAGAGACCGTTTTTGTCATGGTGACAGAGTTGCATATTGTTTATACACAAATATTTATGTCAAGAAGCAAGTTCTTTCTTTGCTAGCACATTGAACTATGAAACAATTACTGGGAAGTGATAAAGTGTTATAAAAATAGTAGTCTGTTGATGCTACCACTGTATTTGTTATTTCAGAGTATCTGAACCACTCCAGTAGATTTCAAAGGGCAGTAATTGAAGAGGCTTTGCACTGGTGGATACAGGACAAAACGCACTCTATGTAGGTGCTGGGTTTCGTTCAGTGAAAAGGGTTTGGTAACTGGGAAAGACACTTTTGTTTCCCCTACATTTGTGCCCATTTTTGCTCCCAGCAGCACACTAAGTCAAACAGAGACAGGGAAAATGAAGGGACTCTTATGACTTGTGTCCCATACTGCCTTGTCAGATGTGGCTGTGATAAAAGCACTAGGAACTGAGGCCACAATCTCAGCTTCACTTTCTGGGGCTGAAAACAACATCACCCACAGGCCAGGGCTCGCAGTGGCTGAAAAGCGTTTCTAAAAATGTGGTGGTGTTCTTAGACTGATCCCCAGCTTTCTCAGCTCCACAATCAACCATCCTTTATTATACTCCAAAATCAATCCAGAGTCTAAAAACCTTAAATATTTTTGTGTGGCTGCTGATAATTTAAAAAAAAAAATACAGAGCTGGCCAAATATCCAGACAGGAATCAACATAATGTTTCATTCTATCAGTGGCCTTACAACCACAAAAGCCTTCTTTAAGAGCTGGCACAGCTCTGACCCAGGGTATAACATCAGAACAAGCCATACCATTCATTTTTTCTGAGAAGGTTTTCACAGGCAGTGAAGGTGACTAATTAAGCTTTCTGGCTTTAGGTTAGCAATACCTATCAATATATTCATGCTAATCTGTGTTAGGTGAGCAATCACCAAACACACAAGGAACACAGGGGATGCCTACAGAACTGCAAATATTTTTAGTCCTCTCTCCAAAAGCTGTTACAAGTGCTTTCTATTAGTCTCTGAAACACACTTCTCACAGCAATAAGAAAACTATCATAAAAGCATAACATAAAATACCTTAGCCTTATAGGCTAAATCACATTTTGAGCAAATTGGCTTTTTGGTTCTGTTTTTAGAAAGAAACAAAACATTAAGTCAAACCAAAGTTACACTGCAATGTCTATAATGAGATTTCCTCAGCTATCAGAGTTATGAAGCAAAGGTCATCATGTTGATATTCCATGAAAGCCTGTACCTTTCAAGGCATTTTGAATAATATAAGAATATGTCTGCATTTGCAGAAGTCTCCCCAAAATACCTAATAACATTGTCAGCATGAGGTTAGTCAACATTTCTAACATCCATACAAAGGTCAAAGCAAATAAAATAACTTGAGTGCTGAGCCCAAGGGCACTCTCTGAAATGTGGTTTGAACACAATACATCAATATGTACTTTTCTATTCTATTACCCACATAATCATCAGCCCTGTTTCACCATAAATCTGTTGTTTAAAAGTGTTCAAAAATGTCACAGTATTGGTCATCTGTGTCAATTGCCCAAGAGTGATTTATTAAAATGTTTGGCTAAACAGGTCATCATGCCAATGGTACATAATAAATTGGGAAGCACTTGACATTATTGCTGCTACAATAGGTGTGATTGACGGTGCTGCCAAGTATTAAAGTTGCCAGGCATTTCCGTAGAGAGCCCTGTTTCCACTTGCTTGCAGCTTTGCCAAACAGTTCAAGCTGAAGTTTTCCATGCTAGAGTTCAACGTTTTTATTTTGTTTAGGGGAAATGTTAGTCAAAACAGTTCACTTGTTGTGCAAGCAGGCCAGAGTACAGTATGTTTTATTTCTGTTAAGAAAAAGCCAAGACCATGGTCTGCTAGAAGCTTCAGCACTCTGATGTTTTCTAGAACCCATATTGACATTCAGCAAGGGTGGTTTGCATTTATGGTTGTGTTCCCAGCTACCTAAATATCACCCTAGATAAAGTCAAGTTAACTATTCAAGAGAAAAAGTGTTCTACTACAGTTTGCTTGGTGTTACAAGCACTATAATAGTACCATCTGCAACCCACATGTGCCTGCTGACCAAGCAGTTCTGTTGCCTCACAGGTGCAGCTCCCAGCTGCTTTGGGCCAGCCTGAGCCAAGCAACTGATTAAAGACTGAGCCTGGAAGGAGGAAGTTTATTCCGTCACATTTTAAAGAAACAGGGCTACTAAAAGAGAGAAAGTAAACCTACTTGGGGAAGATAGAACCAGGTCTGTGATGTTGCCAGCAGAAAAACCCATCCAAGAGATCTGTGAGTCAGGAAAGCACTGACTAAGCACTGTTGCAGTTGAATTTGCCAGGAGAATCAGAAGCCATTTTTTGCTGCTGCTTCTGAAGTAAGTTTATCAAGATTGCAGCTACATGATAGGTTTACAGATTTAGGGGTTTTATAAATTCAAACAGAAATCTGATTTGCTGGCCCCTCTGTACAGGGATCAGCATCATCTGCTCTTGTATCTCACACACAGAAAAGCAAATGAATCACAAGCAGCACCTTTATAGAATCTGTAGTAATTGATTAAAATAAAATAGTACAAAATCTTTCAGAAATCTGAGGTATCAAACAGGATTCTGAGAAAGAAAATGTCCATTTAATAATCGGCCATTAAAACAAAAAGTGCATTTAGACTTACTGTATTAGCAATTCTAGTCGTATTACCAATCCTGAAGTACCTGGACATAAACTGGCAATGAGCTACAATCCAAGAAGGGTAGTGTAGTTCAGCCCTCAGAAAATTATATCTGAAAAATAAAGGCTGTATGCAAACAGGCCTACTACAGCAGAGGAAGTAACATCTCCCGGAGCTTGGAAGTTGGTTCAGCAAGTGCCTCATCCTCTGCTGCTGATAGTATTTAAAGTTCATTAGTGATGCTGCCCAAATACACACAGGTGCCTCCAAACTGCACTGACATCACAACTGCCTCCCCACAAGCATCCATCTGTGATGGGTGATGAAGCCCTCAGCCATTATTTTAAAATCCTAACAGTCTGAGAAACAAAAGGAACCAACTGCATTGTCTAGAAAAAACTACTACTTACATGTTTAACAATATTCATTAAAGCCTTCTAAACCAAATGCTGAATAGCCCTGAGTAACTTGTGTATTGACTCCTCACAAGGATCCAGTGATCTGTGGCAGATCTGAATGAGTCTTGCCTGAAGACAGAACTGAACACAACCTCTCCAATGCTGCAGTGCTAGCTTTTGCTCTGCAGTTTTCTCATGATTTTTAGAGCTGATTGCTAAAAGCCTTCATTGCTCACAAGCAAAATGGTTCACGACTGAGAAAGCACACACTCCAAATATACAGGAAGAATATATTCTATTACATTTAAGGAACGCCTACAATAAACATTCAACAAAGTAGTTTAAACAACATGTCAAATATTGAAGGCTGAGGGGCTGCTAAAATTTAAAAAATAAGTTTGAAGCTACATTCAACATTAACAGAAAGGCAGAGATTCCAAAAACATAAGTAAAGAAAAAGAATCATCGGAGTACCCGTGATGATACTAGCTGCCAAATTTGTCTTTAAATTAGGATTTCAAACAAAAAACCTCCTCTTCCTGTTACAGTGAACTTGTGTTTTGTGTTGATTAAATCTGCTTTCTCACGTCCAGGAGGAGTCCAGTTAATTTATAACAGAGCAGCTGAGACAGAAAATTTACAGCAGCAGGGAGTGTGCTTCAGGGTTTTCTGTTCCCAAGGGAGAAAAAAGAAACCCTCCTCTACAAAGAAAATCTGAACCTAGTGCCCTGGTTCCCTTAAAGCATTTCAGGTCATACTCCGTAGAGCACTGGGCAACACACTCACTCAGGTAGAGTCCTCCCTCCTCGGCTTAGTTAACAGTGTGTGTCCCTGAGCAACTGCTGTGTTATGGCTCAAGATCATTTATTCTCAGTACCCAGAAATATAGAGAGTGAGTATATATGCTGACAGAGATATATACACTGAAAGCAACACACCACACGAAACTGCAGCTTAACAAAGCCCTGAGACCCTGACTGTGGCAACACAGGCCAGCAAGCAAAAACACAGGGTTATTTAAATGTAATGTACTGCATTCTAGGCACTGGTATGCCATTTCATGGAAGTGAGAATTTCATCTGCACCAAAAATGAAAATCAGTGCTCTGCTTGTAGTGATGCATTTCTACTGGTCAGAGGACAAGCAATTTACGGGCAGGTATGAAATACAGAGATGAACAGTTAAACTAACAGATATCTCAAGCACTCACTAAAACGACATTTCAACATTCCAAAATCTGTGGACTTCTCCACAATTTCCACTCCCAAGGCTACCCAAATATAATCTTGACTTTTCCCCTTTAATCACCAAGTCAAGCCAAAACCGTAGTTGATAGTTTTTGGCAATCACTCCAATCCTGACACCACATTCTTTGGTAGAATCCAGTCAGCCAATTTATTAAATACAGGATATATTATCAGTGTTCCCTGAATCAGTAGAATACTAAAACACTTCAGTTCCCTTATTTGGTTAAGTTATACTTACCCAACAAAATTTTAGCTTGGAAAAGTAACTCTTGCTAGCTGTGAGAGTTATTTTAGAAACTACTTTATAAACCGTGAATATGTTCCCTGTCTCTTAAAATATCAGAAAAAAAAAAACCCTGCTAATATATTTTTGCCAAAGATGAAAAAAAATACAAAACCAAGACAGACAGAAAAGCACGTAAGAAAACAACTAAACCAACACCACTCCCTACCCACAAATACTCTATTACAGGTTTTTTTTTTAAAAAAAAAAAAAAGAGTTTTCCTAGTACAAGTGATCAAAATTCATTTCATGCTTGCTACACCCTATTTGAAATAGATATCCTCTCTCTGAGTATGTGTTCAGGAATCTGTCATTAAAACATCCCGGTTGTTAGGAGTCAGACACAACATGTTAATGGAAAAACAGTGTGAAAAGATAAAACTGTGAACAAGCCCACTGCACACTACACTAGAAGGGGCATATTAATCACATTCCAGATGGGATTTAACCTGAAAAAGTAATTGTGGGCACTTATTAGCATTATTCACACTGTTCCTCCTTCTCCTCTTATCTTGTGTTGGATTAGAAGTTGCAGAGAGCACAGCATGGCAGAGTAGAAAAACAGGACAAGGACTTGAGCCTAATTGCAACCTTTGGACCACCACCCTTGGTCCAAACAGTGCACACCCAGAGGAGGCCACACTTCTCTTGTTCACTGAAACAGGAAGATAACGAACTTCCACTCTGAGTTTTTTTCTATCCTGCATTGGCCTTTCGAGGCTAAATGGCATTGATACCTGCCAGAACCTTCCTTTCTAATATGGCTTTCCTGGAACAACTGAAAAATTCATGTGACTCAAAAGTGATCTGCCTAAGTAAGTAAAAAACCTCCCTTTTGGGATACTCTCTAACATCCTCAAGTGAATAACCCACTTCTGAATAACAAGATACACTAAAACAGACACCAAATTACATTACCTGATATCACACATTGACATACATGAAGCACTAACCACACTAAAGGGTACAGCATGAAATGCTTTTAAAGTCTTTAATGTAAACAGAGTGACACTCTGCTGCAATGACACATATATGAAAACTGATGAGTTTTCCCTTGCTTTTCTTCAGGATCTGAGGCTGCCATCTTGACAGCGTTCTAGCAACATACAAGCTCTGCTTGTGAAATGCTACATTTATCTTTTCCATAATTTATATACTGTCTCATGCTCTTGTTCTTGGATAAACGTGGACTATTTCCTCCTCTTGAGGAGCTATTCTGCATCCTTTACACATATTGCAAAGCCATTCTTCCTTCCTTTCACACTTCATCATCCACCTTCCTGAAAGCAAGAATGGCTATTTACCATACACAATTTTTTCTCAGGTAGCCAAAGAAGTGCCTGCTGAATGGCAAAAATAACTCAATTTCAGAAGAAAGGCTAGTTCTTTCTCAAGACCTTGGCTGTATTTCCTTTTACAGTCTCAGGAGCTGATCACCCATTATAGTGTACACACTTGCAACAACATTTTACTTTGTTTGTCTTCAAATTTATTTTGAGTCATACACAAGTATATGCATGAAAAATATCCTTCTTTGTGCTAGTGATGCAAATGATTTCTCAGGGATTTGAAGACAGGAAAACTGCATTAATATCTAACTTGTTTTCTTTAGAATGACAAAAGTTTGATAAACATCATACTGAAGTTAATGTAGTAACTAGAAATTACTACTGTTTTTTTTTTCTTATGGACATGTTAAAACAGATTAGTTTGCTAAATGTTATTTAGTATTAATATTGCTGTCAGAAGTGCTTAATATTTAAAGAGATCCCACTTGATTTCAAACATTCTTACTGATGTTCAAATGAAAGGTTATTTAGAAAATGATGCTTCAATTGCAATAAAAAACCTCCAAACCTGTCAAGATTGTGTTTCATGTTTGAATAGCTACCTGGAGGCATCAACCTCATTGCCTGTGGCTGTTACGTTACTCATACACTACCCAGAAACTGAGTTAGTGTTCAGCAAATCATCCTTTACAGTTTGATGTGTATATGAATAATGCAAGAATAAAAGGTTATCTGGTTTTACTTCCTTTTTTATCCTTTTTCTTTTTTTTTTTTTGTCATCAAGCCTATGCCTTTTTTTGAATTTCAGAGTAAGGAAGAATCCACCATGCTGTACATTGCTTGTGTAGCTGCTGCCCCATTTTTACAAACACGTGGAGAAAAGACCACCTTACAGAAGAGTCCACAACATATGTCAGTAAGATACCAGTATCTCCAGTATCTCCAATATCACACAAGCATCAATAATGACATTTTTCTGTAGGACTTACTGCTTATTATTGAGTGTTTAGGAAAAGATGGCTACACACCACCTTTGCAGTGCCAACCTTCCCATGAAACTACTCTGCAGGACTGCTGTGTCTACAAACAAGGCTTTGAAGGTGTCCTTGGTTTCATCACAAGCTACCCAACACAATTCCATACTAATTGCTATTAGCTTTTAATTCCAAGCATACTTATCCTTAGATGGCATGGATAATCATGAGACAAGCAATACCTTCTCCTTTCTTTTCCATCCTCCCCTGCATTTTCCACTGCTATATTTCAATTAGTTTCACTGAGGAATCCATAGAGAGTGAAGATTCAACCTCCTGTGCCCCAACTAAATAAACCATAATGTATTTTCTGCAGTCTGTGAATAAGCAGTACCTTTATTTGCACTTCTTCTGATTACCAGAAGAATTGCTCTTGTTCTGCCCTGTCACACAGTCTGAGGAAATTTTGGCACTAAGAGACTGACACCAAATAATTGCTCCAGTGATCTGCTACTTCAGCGACTTAGATTCCAAGACTCCCATTTTTATCCCTCAGTTTAAGGAAAGCAACAGGCAACAGCTATCTAAGTACCATCCCTGTTTCACAGCTCCTCAATTATTTAGTGGCAGGCTCCTTCCCACTCTGCCAGAAACACGCTGCTAGGTTAGCTACAGAATACACGTGAACTATACCAGCTTATTTCCAACTGGAGAGATAAACAAGCAGAGATAACTATGCAGCAGGGTCTCTCTGCCATGTGCAGTTACAGTGTTTGCAGACTATTCAAATGTCTAAGAGGATACCAGACTGCCTCAGATAGTAATGGACAATCTTATCTATCATTCCAGCCAAGCATTATTCTGGGACTTGTTTTTTTGTTATTTGTTTTTTAAGGACTGAAGACATGAATGTCATTAGTCCTAAGAAACCACCAGCCTCGTGTACAAAAGGAAAACAGCGTAATATAGTTTTATCAAGCATTTGGCAGGATCAGATTATTTTCCTCATTTACTGTGTTTCTTATGGAAAAGTTGGGCTTTTTTTTTTACCTGCTATGAAAGAGACAAACAGCACTTACAGAATGTCCCATACAACAGGAAGATAAATCAACTCTTTTTGTGTAAGTCTCTGTTATGGAACAACAAAGTATGTGATGCTTCTGGAAAAAAAAAAGTATAAGACAGTATCTCCCATTAATTATCATCTCCTGCCCTAAGGTATCTTTCACCATAAATATTTTTTCCAAATTCATCCAGTAAAAAGAAAACACTGCCCTGCTAAGATGACAAAAGTCTCACAACAAAAACATCTTTATTAAACTCTGTGGCAGAGGCAGAGTACCTCTCTGTGAAAATGAAAAACTGATTTAGCAAACTGTCAGCAACCTGATTACACAAGAGAACAGATTACCCACACAAGAGCAGAAAATCTTGCATTCCTGCACTTTTGCTCTGGCTTTCCCACACAGCCTTCTGAGCAATACATTTTTTACCAACCCACTGAAAAACAGAAATCTGTATTAACTGAACATGAAGACAGCACTGCAGTATTCAAAAGGTACAAAACCTAAGGCTAGATCTGCAAACTTAACCTTGCTTCTTTGAATGCACAGCTTTTGAGGCAGAATGACCTCATGAGAGAGCATTAAAACAGAGTCAGTCCGGTATGTCTGTCACATGTCTCCTTTTCTGGTTCTACAGGATCATAGAACAGCTCCCACTCAGATCTGTGACCTAATTCATCCTATGTGCAGTCAGCAGTAAGGAATCACAGATGTCCATCAACTCCCATCGGTCTGCCATGCCTCGGTAACTATGGACAAAGGAGTTCATCTCTTCTGGCTTTCTAGCTCCTCACACAGGTGTACAGACAATGGCCATCATTTTCTTTCAACTTCTAGTCTGACACACTCATTTTACCTTTGTGCTCTGACATTTTAACTCCAGGATCTCCATCTGTTCCTCCTCTTCCTTACTAGGCTGAAAAGCATCTCTGTTTTATTAATGTATCTGTCTGACCTAAATTCTCCCCAACACCTGTCTGCCTTTCTCAGCTCCTGGTTTAAAGAACTCCAAACTACTATCCTGTTTTCTCTGCCAAAAATTGCATGCTGGCTAAATGAGAATTCACCCAAATTTGGCAGGTAACACAAAGAAGAAAAATCCTGTAGATCTGTCATTTACAACAAATGCAATTCTACTTTTTCAAAATTAGAAGTATGTTTTTTAATTTTTAATGCTTCTCATTCTCACCTCCTCAACCCCAAACAGCATTTTAAAATACTTGATTAGGAAAAAAACTGTAGAGGTCAGTACAAAATAAGCATTATGATTTTATGTCTGAATTCATAACATGAACAGTAATTGTCAATCATAATTAAATAGTTTAGAAAAACATCAGTCCAAAAGAAAACATTTTGACTTCACCAATTTAGATAAATTTAATGTCTATGTTGGCATTAGATCATCCTTCATCAGCTTTTTTCCCTTGGAAAAATCATGTGAGTGACCCTGCCTCTTCAGTTTCTTCATCTGCAGGTGCTGTATTATTTTTCCTTGCTCCCTGTTTTGTAGCAGTGCAGACTAGAACTTTAAGCTGTCAAAGGCTCTGGTTACACACAACTACCCTAAGTCACACAGCTACCATTGGCTTGTTTTCTGAAACACGATCAAGTTTTCTCGGACGGAGAAGATGCTAATGCAAAGAAAAATAGTTTCCAGCCAGAGATACTACATATAATAGCAGCACAAAAAGCCTAATTCTGAAAGCACAAAACACTTTCCAACAAACCACTAAATATAACATCAAAGCATTAAAAAATTGCATTGAAGTGCTAAGCACTGAGGCAGCAAATACCTCCCTTGTGATCAGTACTCAAGCTCTGTATCATCATTTGAGAAAGTCTCAAAACTCAGCACATGTTAATGGGTCATAAATACCCAGCTGCTCAGGGACAGCTAGTTTGCTGTGTCTGCAAGCTGTTTTTACAAATGTCCACAAAAATGTATGAAGGCCTACTAAAATGGGAAATAACAGTGCACAAAGCTATTTGCCACCTACACAGAGGATAGAAGGAGGTCAAATTCAAAGCATCACAAGAGACCAGAAGCAAAGAAGTGCTTGGAAGTACTTTGAGGGAGAAGGAAAATGTTCAGCCTATGCCTACAAAGATAAACAAGCAGCAATGAAAAATGTGGAGGGGAGGATAAAGATCCTGTTGATCTGCTAAGTGACTAGCAAGAAGGTGGGGAGAAATGAAAATGAAAACTTATCTAGTACGATTCAAGTTGTCTCCAAGATTAAGATCACAGCTATGCACACACAGCTCCAGAGGATGTTGGTTGCTCTCTCCTCACAATTCTCATTTCAGTAGTATTCTGGGGTCTTAAATGCTTTTCTTTGAAAGATATCACACAAAGATATATAAAGAAATGACAACTTTGATGTTCTTTAAGCTCTCAGAACACAGCAATATGACAGAACTTCTCACAGTGAAATCTAATCATTATCAGTATGCAGTCTACTATTTATTATCTGTATGTAGTCCTCCGGTTTTGTTTCAGAATATTTGAAAGTCAGTGTTAGGGGTGCTGACTGATAGTTTTTTATTTGTCATATAACTAATAGTGAATGGTTTTAAATAAATGTAATAAATGTAATAATGAGCTGAAACTGATTTTTTTTAAAACCAACCTCTGAGTTTTTCTGCCTCAGCACCTTCCTCTCAGACTGACCTTAGAGTATAAACACCTCATTCCAAATTATGTCTCTCAAATCAGTGCCTTCTGTAACATTAATAGTAGCATACTTCCATTACAGTAAGATGGGATGTAACCAAGCCCAACCTCTGACAAGGACAACTGTGCCTAATCCATCTAAAATAGCTCTGTAAGTTCATCAATAAAATAATGAATAAAGAAGAACCAGATGACATTTGGTGATGCAAGATGAATTGAATTTATTCCTGTCTATTACCCTTCTGGTAAACAAAATAAAATAAAAGTACAAATAGCTGGTTATATGGGCATGGGGCGTGGCATAACATGAATATTGTTATCCCTATCACAGTCTGATTGTTGCATCTAAGGCAAGATAGTTCATTCAGACAGAACAGTGGCTTAAAATGCTGGTCATTGACAAAGATTTGGACTTTCCTGTTTGCGGAGTCAAAAAATTATGAAATTTACTTGACAACACATTTGCATGACTGATGAATGGGTTGGCAAAGGGGACTCTGTTTACTCATCCCACAGAAGACAAAGGGACAAATAAAATCAAAATATTTTTTTGGTCAGTCTCAACAAAAGAAAACATTATAAAGAAGCCACAGAAATTACAAACACTGAAGGAAACAGGTCAGACATTTCATGCAGATGGCTACAATGACTAGAATTGTATTTCATCAGAGAGCAACACGAGACACAGGAGAAGGTGACAACAGACCACTCTTCCCAGACTGCAGTGGGCACTGCAGTCAGTGATGTTGTCCTAAGTGTAACTACAAACTAAATACTGGTAAACACCTCCAGGTGTCAGAGCAGGTAAGCCAAGTGCAAGATAAGACAGCAACAAATGCTCTTAGTGCACCACTAAAAAGGCCTGGCAAAACAAAATACTGTCATTTTCCTGTTGTTACATGACAACAGGAGCATAACCAAATATTTGCTCTGCAGAGTGCAAATGAATTAACTTATTTTATGGCAACCCTAGCACTAAAGGTGCATTATATTCAGTCACTAAACAAATCAGCAACTCTGGAATCATTTTGACTTCCAAAGGGCTTCTCCACATTTAGAGAGATCTATAGATATAGGTAAATATTATTTCGCTTCTAGAGCTCTTCAGTGTATTTAGTAGGTTCAGCCTCACATTTCTCACCTTGCGCTTTGGAGCAAGAAAACAGGGCATCTTTAGGAAGTGCTGATGGGTACAAGAAACCAGCCTCTTGTCATGAGAGCCAAAGATTTTAATTTCAGCACTCAAGTGTATTCATTCAGCTGAGAAAAAGGGAATGCTAGATATTGTGTCCTGCTGTTCCTGTATTAACTGTACTACACTGGGAGTACAGATACCAGCATTAACAGTGACTAGGTTGGCTCAGGCACTAGAGACCATGAAATCTTATCAGCTCGTTGCTTTATCTAAGGCAATTAGCTTTGCTGAGAGGCAAAGTTTATTAGCTCTGTGCTTACAACATCAAATTGCTTCCAAGACCTCATGTGTTACATCTGCAGAGAACTGTTGAGCTGCATGAATACATAAATCTACTCGGGAAGCACAATGCTACAAGATTTAGACTGACCTCAGAGGATACTTAAGCATAACAATCATAACTGTCTTCAAAGTAACCACATACTTGCCTTTAGACTAAAGAAATGGCAAGGAGCTACCTGCAGACAGTCTCCACAGGAATAATCTCTTTGTTTTAGTCTTATTTTCCCACCAGCAAAGTCATTATATGCATGCACACACACACAACCCAATACGCACAGATTAAGACAGCTAAATATTCAAACCTGACTTACAGGTAGTGCTTGCACATTTCTGGAAGAGCTTGCAGCTTTTTTCTGTTCTCTAAAAATTAAAATAAATTCATTAATTTCTCCTCCTCTCACACCTGATTTCTACCAATCAGTGGCATTAAAAAGTAACCTGAATAGTCTTGATGCATTTCTTTTAGGTATGAATGTTTAAGTGTATTAATGAGGCCTTTCACTGATTTACTGCAGCTTACTAAATAAAACAGAATGAATGTACTTTATATGAGGCTTTGCCCACAACCACAGCAAGCAGGATTCAAAATGTCTAGAAGAACAGCTTTTAAGGGACAGAAAAATAGAAAAGGAGTCAAAAGAGCTTTCAATCGCTTGTCAACTCGTTGCTCATTCTTACCCCAAATAAATGTTTTACATACTTACAAAGGAACAACATATGACAGATTCCCTCCTTTAAATGGTTTTGGTTGGTTGGTTGGTTTTGCTTTTGCTTTTGCTTTTCTTTCTATTATTAAGTAAGAATTGTAACTAAAGAATATTTCCCGAATCCTCATTTTGTATTCTCCAGAAAGAAGTGCCAGGTGGCACTACCTCTGAGGTCAGCAAAAGAGAGCTACAAGCATCTCTCGAGCTTTAGTAAGCCATACATGATTTAATGCCATATGTTGCTCACAAAACAATCTTTGAAGCACTGTAATAAGTACCTTCCTATAGACCAAGATTTAGATGAGAAATATGTTAGGTGGCTCTGAGCATTAAATAAATAAATAAATAAATCATGTTTACTGTTCCTGTATATACGTGACCATCTTGTCACACCACTCCTCTAGTTTATTTTCATTGACCTTCAACTGCTCTATGATGTTCTACTGAGCTTCAGGTATCTTCCTATTTCTGAAGGTAGGACATATGACCTTGGAAATAAAACGCAAGGAACAATGAAACCCCACAGTTGAGATTCATTCTGCAGATTTGTATAAATTATATGTAAAGTGAGAGGAAAGTCCACCACCTTTATATTCTGAAAAGCATCATATCGGACCCAAAGTATCAAGTAGGAACTATTTTTCCTCTGATTAAAGTCTAGGAACCTAAAGTCAAGAAAATAAAAAAGGAAAACTTCTTCCATGCAAGAGCCTTTAAGGGATTTTTGCCATTGCTCTGATTATTCTGATTTCTTAAAAAATGCTGCTATTGACCACTCCATATTTAAATGGTAATTCAAAGTCTCTTATCTGCTAAAATTTTTGTTGCACATCTGTACCAGTTCAACAACATCAGACCTGGAAACAAGGTATGCAATACATAATTTGTGATACAGCAGACATAGAACATCTGACACAATTCCAGTCTGTTGTAGAGGGTTTTGCCCGCATTTATATTGCATTATTACCTGCTGTCATGAGAATCTGATTGAATATCTTATCCAGGCTCTAACACATCTTCAGTTGCTCCCCAAGGAACAACCTTAACAACCCATTCCGCAACATCTGTCAGCTACACAGACTGGAACGACCATGTTTTCAGCACTCAGCTTTGCAATCACATCTGTTGGAAACAACTGTCTGAACCATTGCTTGGTTTCTGAAGAGCACCTTAGGACTTTTCAAATCTGCTCAAGAGAGCTATGTGGATGTGCATGCACGCACAGAGGACTACTGATCATGATGATGAGCATCTATCCTCCTGCCTGTTACAAAGTTTTCCTCCCATTGCCACTGTCCCACCTGATGAACTAGTGAGATATTTCCTAAACAGCCTCTCAGCATACTCTCTGCCGATTAAACATGCACAGGAACATGCAACAAACCAAGAGTTTACATACACAGAAATCTCGAATGCAAAATTAGAGTCCTGTAATACAATAAAAAACCTCTATCCCTTTCCTACCCAGGGAGCACCTATGTAAGTACAGTTATTTACTGCAGTAAGTTTTCTGCTGCTCTTTGAACGCAAGTTGTACTACATGAAGACTTAAGGAGTAGACACAGTGGATGTTCCCACATCCACCCACTCCCTGAGTTAAATTAAAAAGGAAATCAAAAATGCAAGCTGCAGGACTGTGGTACACCATGGGGTAATGGGATACTTAACCCCAACAGAAAGCTCAGTCAATGGATAATACAAGCATAAGCGGCCCTGGGTAATAAAGATGCATCATTTTTTAGGCTAGCTACCTTCATTTTTACTCATTTTCTTCAAAAGACAAGACTGTTTCTAGATTATTTTTTTTCCTGACTAAAAATCAGCTCAAAGTTTACTGAAAAACTGCAGGAAATCTTTCCAAGAGTGCTGCTGTTTTTCACTGAGCCCTGCTGTTAGCACTAGATACATGAATTACCAATTTACTGAGCCCCACAGTCTGGCTAGGATGCTCTGATTTCCAAGCACTAGCATAAAAATGGATATTAATATCACCTTGACAATTGATTCTAAAATAACAATGTTGTACATGTGCTAATGGTACATCTATCAAGAAATACAACATCTATCGAGAAAGAAATACAACCTGCAATTCACTTTACAAAACAAGCTTTCCTAAAGTGGGTAGAGTAGGAGTAGGTTTTACTGAAATAGTCAATAGAATGGAAAACTGGGTGGATTTCCCTGACAATATTCAGAGTATACCCAAGCCCCAAAGTGACAGACTTGGTTTCAGTAGGGAATTAGAAATAAAGTGACAAAAGTTCTTTGGGAGATGAAGGGGTAGATTTTTTTTAAATTAACTTTTTCTTTTAATCCTTTTGAGAGTTGATCACATAGCAAAGGGCTCATATGATCTGAGAGCTAAGCCAACATGTCCTTTGACTTCCAACAGAACATAAGATCTGTTAAGACTAATAGACAAACTAAATCAGCCTCCTGATGGTGATAGCAGAAGGTTTAAACACAAATCATTCCCTTGAAAAATCAAAAAATATGCAAAATATGACAGCTATTCCAGGAAATGGCATGACAGCTATGGATGATATACCTTTCTCTACACTTCAAGAAATATCCTACAGCCTGGGAAGGAATCAGAACAGCAAGATATTTGCCTACTAAAATAAGAGCATAGATACTGAGCTAACCAGCATGATAAGGGTGTCACCGCTGAGTGCAGCCTCACGCACTGGAGCTGCTTTTCTGTTGCTCTAGGGTGAACTTCACAGTATGCCTGCCTGCCGCTCAGCTCCAAGAGCCGAGGGGTTAGACAGTTTCTCATCTTCAGTTAAAATTACTATGGCACTGGCACTACCTACACTCCCAGGGCAACAATTTCTTCCTAGTTTTCTGAACCTCACACTTATTCCACACAAGCTTAGGAAAGCTTGAAAGAAGTCATAGTGTTGCCTTACAGACTTGAGGCAGCTGAGGACAGAAACATATATGCTCTCATCTACCAAAATTTTAAGTCCTTCTTTAATCAACAACCATGGAACACCAGTCTTATTCTTAATTAACTCTAGCCACCATACAGAAAGGGAAAAAGCCAGATCCATATTGCTCTTGGGACATTGTAGGAACACTTAATTGGAAACATACCATCTGTGCATGCAACAGCACTTAGAGCCTCTCAAGCACCTTGCAATGCACATGCCTGACACCAACCAGCAACATTAGGTTTAATTTGCTCAGAATTACAACTTCTAGATTCACACATTAACAAGAAGCTTTCATTTCCTTCTATTTGAAGTAATTACATAAATATTGCTAAACCTCATGCTGATAAATAAATGCTCAAAACCACAGCTAAGATGCATCTCATGATCCAAAACAGAAAAAAGGCAAAAAAACCTGCAATTAAAATCTTGTGATTTCTATCCCAGTCTATTGAGCTCAAGGTTTTCATATACTTGCAGCCACTAACACTATGTTAACAAATATTTTCAGTATAATTGTCATTAAGTCCTCTACTGTTTCCAAAGTCAAAACCTCATGACAAAGCTTTGACACTCAAAACTCAGAGATTATCTCAGTTCCTTAGAACATGGTGCTAATAACACCAAGGTTTTGGGGTTGATCCCTGTATGGGCCATTCACTTAAGAGCTGGATGTGATGATCCTTGGGGTTCCCTTCCAACTGAGAATATTCTGAGAGAATAAGAGAAAAAGGAGAGAAGGAAATATAGTGATAAATATTGAAGACCATGACCTATCAATCCCCCAGAGTGGCTAGAAAATATCTCTCCTCCTGCCCCTCAGAGTCCTAAAATCCAAGACTACTTTAAAAAAAAAAGAAAAAGAAAAAGAAAAAGAAAAAAAAAGCTTGCATCACAGATACACTTGTTTACTTGTTTTAGGATACAATGACCATCATTTTGTGCCAGTAATACTGCATGGCATATCTCAGAAAGCTTATAGCAACTACATGAGCCATTGGCCTGGAGGTGAAAACAATCCTCCAAGACCATCTCAGAAGGTAGGGAGGGACTTGGGTGGCACACTTGTGCTGAGCTTCATGCAAAATGGATTCAACAATTCAAGAACCCAAGGTAGTTACATCAGGTGCATCCATACTGCATTCCTTCTCCAGCACTAGCCACATCCCAGGAAAGTCCAGAGCCTTAGTCATATTAGGACACCAAGGACTGCTTACACTAGGCAAAAAAAAACCCTGATTAATTATTTCACATCCATTTATTTAGGGAAAAGTTACAATTCCATCTACATTATTGTGTTGCTCCACCCTTATGTATAATCTCTTTGTTGCAAAGCCTCGCTTCGCAGTATTAGGAGTATTTTCTCCCCTACCAGATACCACAGACTTGCCAAAGAGAGTTTTGGGGAGAGGTCTCCTAGTGCACTCTGAGTTTCTTAATCTACTCTCATACTCTACAACACATCTTCATCTATTAAACTCTGGCATCCATTTCTGCACATGAACAAGCTTTAAATAAGCACGTTCTCATGTCTATCATTACCTTTCCTACCACTTATGTGCAACTCCTCCTTTTCTATATCAAATAATCAGAATTCAATAGAGATTTTATTTTCAGATGGGCTCAATATCCAGAGCAGTGGGAAACGCACATGTATTATGAAATTTTGCAAAGTCTGTCAACTCCAGTTTATGGAAGAAATTAACAGAAATTCATCTGAGTAACATAAATTACAGAAGCTTTCACAAGAAAAAGCAATGGAATTAGTAGGCCATTTATTCGGTTGGGGATTTTTTAATCTTTCAGTATATTCCTGAGAGGGAACCATACCAACTGGGGGCATACAACACAGAGCTGTTAAATATCGTAACAATTAGCTTTGCATATATTTGATTACTTGTGGTGTGTATTTGCATGTGGGTACAGAGGAAGCAGCAAAGGATAAAGGACAGCTGATTAGCTTCCTCTCATTGCCCTTCCCATCCTCTTCTCTTGTCTCTCTATTGAACACTGCTGAGCTACTGCCCCAGACACAATAGTGGTGTGGTTTGACGAATCACACAAACAAAGGGTGTGCGGGCAGTGATCTGCAGCAGCAACATCAGAGCTCTGCTCTCATCTCTCCCACAGGCTATGAATGCATCAGTCTTCTAACCTACATTGCTTTTACCAGTCTGGCAGCTTGGCTGCTGCTTTGTTCCCAGCAGACATTAGAACAACACAGGAGTTCTTGAATATTCAGAGAATCACAAAAAAAAAAGGTCTGGGAGCTTACCCAAGCCTTTCCCCTTGCCTCAGGGAAGACTGACTAGACACAAACCATTCATGACAGTTTTGTCTCACCTGTTCTCGTGTCAGCTTCAAATGAGGCACTCACACCTTTCCTACACAACTTAATCCATCACTGAGCTATCTTTTTGGCTATTTTTCTCACCTAAGACTAGAGAAATCTCTTGTGCTAGAATGTGGTCTCATTATTTCTTGCCCTGTCCAGTATAGCCGTAAAGAACAGACAGTTCTTTTCCTCTTATTGTCTTTTTTGTATTCCGATCTTCTCCTGACTAAGTTTGCTCCTGAGAGCAAAATCTCTTAAGTCTCCCTTGCTGATCATGCTCTGAATTCTCCACATTTTTCTTTAGGCTCAGAGTCCCAAACTGGATATCACACTAAACAAAAGACATAGCAATGCTAACTGTTAAGGTTATTCATGCCTTACATCCATCCCTCTTCTCTCTGGTTTTGCTCACCACTATGAATATCATGATTTAGCTGCAGTCGTGAAAACATACACTTTTTTTTCCATGGGAAATCTCAAGGAAGCAAAAACGTGTTAGAGGATATGCTACATGTTATACCACCAAAGTTCAGAGACTGAAGAAGCAGAGCTAAAATTTACAAAACGTCATTACCACTAATATCTTCTTGTTCTTCAGCAACTGGAAATAGAGCTAGCAGGCTGAGCTACTTAATCTGACATTCCAGCCTCAGCCCTTGCTATACCAACTGAGCACATTGCTTATGCTTCTATTGCTGCTTCTAAAAACAGACAAAACAGCCAAGTTGTGTAAGCCCAGTTCCAAGTGCTACACTACAACACCCTCTTTTCAAGCACGGCCAGAATCTGTAAAGTGACTGGATATGCACAGTTCCCAGTTTCTTAGCTTCTCCCAGACTGCATGCCCAGTTTGCTGACAGCTGCTGGCAGCAGTGAAGTGGCAAGGGGAATAGACAACCTAAGTCACAAGAGAGGGAAATGCATCAGAGGGAAACCATTTCTCACCTCTGGCATACAGTTCATCAGGATTATTTACTAGGGCAAAAAAAAAAGACTCCTCTCAATGTTTTGCCTGTTCTGTACCTCCTCATCCACAGCACTGCAGGGTACTACTAACAGAAACCATTCCATTTAACATTAAGGTCTTATAGATATTAAGGAAATATGACTGAATGGCTTATTTACAGAACTGTAACACCTCCACTTGCAGTGCCCTCCCTCAGCCAATCAGATGAGTTTCTATCATCCTTTTCCTTTCAATTATGCTTTCAGCCTTCATAGAGTTAAATCATAAAATCATAGAATATGCTGAGCTGGAAGGGACCCATGAGAATCAAGCCCAAGTATTAGTATGTCCTTGCCCCAGGCAGGCTGGGACACAAAGCCACTCTCCTCTTTTCCCAGGGCTGCTTACGACAAGCACCTGCTTCCTCCAGCTGAGTGCTTGGTGGTTCTAGAGAGAAGTGATGAGCCTCAGGCAAGGCTCTGGCCAGCTCTCTCACCTACCCTTCGTGAGTTAAGGTTGTCAAAAACTGAATTACCAGCCACCTTCCCCCAGCCTTCTGCAAATCCTGAAAACTATTAGAAGACCAAGTGCATCTAGATCTAGTCTGGGAATGTTTATCCAAACTCTAGAAGAGTCTGTACTAAGACTTAAAATAGATTAATTTTTATGCCATATATTGCACTCCACTTTAGAGCTCATGTTTATTCCCATATACATGATCCCCAAACCATCTTTCCTGTCTGTCTGGAAGAGCAAAACAAATACTTAAGCTTAGAAACACTGCACTTACACAGGTCCATTAAGCAAAACTGAAAGTATATGAATAAATTAATAAGGAACTCACAGGAAAAATTTACATTTGAAGTGTTTTATGTAACTTTAAATGTTGCACAGACAGAAGAGTTCACTGACATATCCCCAAATGTGAGAGTGCCACTAGTTGGCCCATCCAGACTTCAGTATCATTACCAACTAGCAACCTCTACACATACAAACTCACAATATTTTCAAGTGTCTTTTGCCTTCTTTTTTATTTCCTGTCCTTAACTGTTGTTGTTCACTATTCAAGAGCTGTTATGATTTACTCTGAAAGAAACTGAGAAACTGGAATACCTTTATACATTACATACTACTATACATTACTATTTCTTCCAAAGATAAGGTATCTGCTAAACAAGACATGAATCCTGTGAATAAATACTGCTGGATTTTGAGGTGTGTATGCGTGCACTATATAGAGATACATGCATGAATTTGTGTGTATATACATAGGCAGATATGCATACACAATCTATATGTCATAAAAATTTCAATGGGAAAAAGCTCTAAAAAATTTTTCAAGAAAAGAAGTATCAACTCTCTGAAACACAGGGCTGATACTGTTATTAACAGAATGAATATTGTGTCATAATTAACGTTAGTAACTAAGGAGTTAACAGACTCTGGTCACAGACCACTAAAACATGTGTGTGAACTCTGTCAAGCCAAATAGTCCTACATAAAATCCCAAGCAAAGGGCATCACATCAGTTTTAACAAAGCTTCCTGCTTTCTCTCTGTTTTCGGTGAAATGACTGCAGAGCAAAATCCCTACAGGGTTGATCTTGTGAGACCCAGCAGGAAGCCTGGCCTGGAGTCCATTGCTTCCTGCAGTCAATAAGCTTAAAGAACTTGCAGAGAAACAACTCTTGGTTGCTTCAGCAGCTGCTTCTGCTTAAAATGTTACAGACCTAAAATAAAGTACAGTTTAAAAATGTTGGGGGGGGGATGAAATTAGGAAAGAGCCTTCTCAGGCAATGAGAGAAACACACTACAGTGAGAAAAGCATTTTGCTCAACCAGAACAGGATAATACAAACCTTACTGGCTCTCTCAGACAGTTCTGATTTTTGGATGTAGGGTTTGAAAACATATCTTCTAGTTTTCAGCTATTCTTAGTTCACCTCTATGGAAACAACATGCACTGGCCTTTGTTTTACCATGGGAGAAGACAAGTTGAGATTGTTTAAAACAACATTTCCCTACACTGTAAAGTACCTAAAAGCACCAAAACACACAGCCAGACTAAGCTCTAATGGAGTTAAAGTGGATAGAGGTTTAAATTTTAAATTCTGTTTTCTGTTGAATCCTGTGTCACAAATTCCTCACTGCAGAGAAACTTTTTACATGAGAAACCTCTTAAGGGAAGATGTTTTCAGTACCTGTGCAAGAAAAATATTAAATATAGAACACAGTTTAGTGGGGTTCCAAACAATAAAAAAGATTACAAGTATCAAGAGGAGATTACACTTAATTTGAATTTTTGTATGACGAACAAACTTGCAAGATTTTGAGTCACTCAAAGGCTAATTTGATGACTTATTTGATCTGATAAAAAACAAAGATGTAGTAAAACACTTAAAAATACTAAAATGCATAAGCAGGCCTTCCTGCAGATTTGATGCAACAGAAAAGGAATTCACTATGTGTGTTTTGTACCTCTAAATCAACATGCCACTCCAAACTTTTTAGAAAGGTGAAATAGGGAAACAAAAAATGGAAAAAAGAAGTGATACATAATGATACACACTAATTTTACTTTTTGGATTCACACCACCAGTTTTAACACATCTGTATAAATGAAGAGTAACCGTGATCCAAAACGAGTATCAATATTGTTATAACATGGGTCCAGTTTCAATCATCTTTTCAATTAAGTTTTAGCAAATGTTTCTCAGGAGTTGCAAGATTGGTAGCTCTAAGGTAAATTACAATGGAGTTTTTAAGGTCAGCTCTCCTCCTTTAGAATTAATGCTAATTTTCACCCACTGAAAATCTTAAGGAATGAAGCCATATCCAAACACTTCAGTATATTTATTACTCCCATTTCCATCCTAGTTATGTAGATAACTGACTAGAATAAACCAATCCACTGTGTATTCTAACAAGGGTGCTGTTATTGGCTGTCCATTTCCATTGAAGGACCTATGCCGGCAACTTGCCTGCAAACGGCAGCAAACTTCCACAAAAGCCAGAAGGTTGCTGTGGCACCCTCTCTAGCATAAGGGCACAGCCTGTGAAAGGCAGCAGCCTCAGTATGCAGAGACTAAGATCCAAATCAGTGTGCAACCTGTGCTCCAGTCCTGGCTTGTCAAACATAGGTGAGTTTGTTCCTCTGATTCATCAAACACAGTAAATACTAACAACGAACCAGAGAATCAGAGAATTGTTTAGGTTGGAAAAGACCTTTAAGACCATTGAGTCCAACCCTCAACCCAGCACTGCCAAGGTTATCACTAAACCTTATCCATTAGTACCTCATCTACATGTCTTTCAACCACCTGCAGGGATGGTGACTCATCCACTTCCTTGGGCAGCCAGTGCCAATGTCTGACAACCCTTTCCATGAAGAAATTTTTCCTAATGTCTTACCTAAATGTCCCTTGGCACAACTTGAGGCCATGTCCTCTTGTCCTATCACTTGTTACTTGAGAGAGTAACCAACCCCCACCTGGCTACAATCACCTTTCAGGTAGATGTAGAGAGCAGTGAGGTCCCCCTGAGCATCCAGGACAAACAACCCCAGCTCCCTCAGCTGTTCCTCATTAGCCTTGTGCTCCAGAATCTTCATTGCCTTTCTCTGGGCATGATCCAGCACCTTACTGTTCTCTATGTAGTGAGGGGCCCAAAACTGAACACAGGATTCAAGATGAAGCCTCACCAGTGCCAAATACAGGAGGTTGATCACTTCCCTAGTCCTTTTGACCGCACTATTTTTTATACAGGCCAGGGTGCCATCAGTCTTCTTAGCCACCTGGGTACACTTCTGGCTCATGTTCAGATGACTGTCAACCAGCACCCCTAAGTCCTTTTTCAGTGGAGGGTTTTCCAGACACTCTGCCCCAAGCCTGCAGTGGTTATTTTGACCAAGTGCAGGACCGTTGACCTTGTGGATCATTATAGAATTGGCCTTAGTCCTTCAATTCAGTGTGTCCAGACCCCTCAAGAGAGCCTTCCTGCCCTCCAGCAGATCAGCATTCATGCTCAGCTTGGTGTCTGCAATCTGACTGAGAGTGCACTCGATCCCAACGTCCAAATCATGGATAAAGATATTAAACACGACTGGCTCCTCCAGCACTGAGCCCTGGGGAACCTCACTCATTGCCAGCTGGATGTAACTCCATTCATTACCACTCTGGTCCCAGACAAGTAGCCAGTTTTTAACCCGCTGAATGGTGCACCCATCCAAGCCACGAGCAGCCAGCTTCTCCAGGAGAATGCTGTGGGAGACAGTCCCAAGGGTTTTACTAAAGCCCAAGTAAACAACACTCACAGCCTCTCCCACATCCCCTAAGTGGGTCCCCTTGTCACAGAAGGAGATCATGTCAGTCAAGCAGGACCTGCCTCTCACAAACCCTTGCTGGTTGGGCCTGATCCCCTGGTTGTCCTGAATGTGCCATATGATGGCACTCAGGATGATCTGCTCCATGACCTTCCCTGGCACTGAGGTCATACTGATAGGCTTGTATTTCCCTGTATCCTTCTGGTCCTTCTTGCAGATGGGTGTCACATTAGCTCACCTGCCGTCAACTGGGACCTCCCTGCTTAGCCAGGACTGCTGGTAAATGAAGGAAAGTGGCTCGGTGAGCACACCCACCCACTCCCTTCACATCCTTGGGTGGATCCTATCCAGCCCATAGACATGTGTGCCCAAGCAGTGTAACAAGTTGCTGACCATTTTCCCTTGTGTTGTGGGGGCCTCATTCTGCTTCCTGTCTCTGTCTTCCAGCCCAACAGGCTGGGTCTTCGGAGAATAACTGGCCTTACCATTAGAAGCTGAGGTAATGAGGGCATTGAGTTCCTCATTCTTTTCCTCAGCCTTTGTCACTATGTTTCCCACCATATACAATAAAGGATGGAGATTCTCCTCAAACCTCCTCTTGTTGCTGATGTATTTACAGAAACAATTTTATTGTCTTTTATAGCAGTAGCCAGATTAAGCTCTAGTAGGGCTTTGCCCCTTCTGGTTTTCTCCCTGTATAACCTGACAACACCCTTGTATTCCTCCTGAGTTGCCTGCTCTTTCTTCCAAAATTTATAAACTCTCTTTTTTTTCCTGAGTTCCAGTCAAAAGATCATCCAGTTCTTGTCTGTTGCAAGAAGTGGGCCTTTTGGCCTGGTTCGTTGACTTTTAGATCTCAGAATCTTCACTGTATCACAAGCAGAGGAATTGAAGTGGCTTCATTTGTTTCTGTGAGAAAAAAAAAGTAGGCAGCTTAATTCACAAAAAAATTTCTCATTCTATTTAGGTAGGATTTGCAGCTTGAGGTAATTATCCCTTCAAGAGCAGAACTGGTGTGCACTAATGTGTCCAAAGGAACTTACCTGGGAACTGAGAAAGACAAGTTCACTTTTCTTTACTGGAATAATAAAAGAAGATTTGAGGTCAGGGACATCTGAAAATAAATCAAACAAAAATGCATAAATATCTTGCACATCTCAACACTTCCTATCTTAGAGCCTAAAAGCTTTTGCCAATTATGCACTAAGCATAGTACCTTCATAAGTCAGCAGGATAAACAGCTAAATAATTCACGTTAGCATAAGCAGTACACTCACAGTCACTGGCAATGTTACACAACTGAAAGGAGGCAGGATGGACACTTCTTGAAAACACATTGAGATTCTGTGATTCAGTCTTAAACAAATCAGGGAAATGGAAAGCCACTTCAAAACTAAATCTCACAGGAAGTGTTCTGGCAAAAATTATTTCTACTGTACGTCACGGTAATACAGTCAGGGAAAAAGTAAATGGAAGTCTACAACTTGTTTGTTCCTGTATGTGGTGCAAGAGAAAAAATATTGCACATTTAATACACATTATCCTTTGAGAATGATCTTTTGAAAAAGCATTAATCAGATCTCTTTCCAGTCACATCCAGACTATCTGGTATTTTATGCACAATTAGCAAATTCTAAGAGCCAGGGAGTTTGACAGGACTTCCAAAATTTTAAGTTTGCAGTACTTTATATTGCAATGTTTCAAACGAATGTGTTAGAGTGCTGCAAACAGTGTAAAAATAGTGTTCATGAGCAGAAGCACTATAAGGTAACTGAAACACAAAACAACAGACAGATTCAGAGATTTTGAAGATGGAAAGGGTCTGCTACCATCCTCTAGTCTTAAACGTGCACTGTTACCTGACAAAAATCACGGTATTTTACGGTACTAAACGTCATCAATTTGACAATGTGATTGTAAAGGCAATATACATTTGTTGTAGTTTGGAATTCTTATGTAAATTCTCTCCCCTGCCACTAACTGCCCATGCCAGGAGTTAACAAAACGAGTCGTTAACTGCTGATTTCTTGGGTGGGGGCAGGTTGTCTCTTTTGTTTTTGGGGACTACACACAGCTGGGGGGAAGGGAGGTTGGGAGACAGGGGGGTG
>VWZD01013281.1:1182582-1210187 GCA_013396695.1 Sakesphorus luctuosus
TTGGTCTCTTCTCCCAGGCACTCAGCAATAGGACAAGGGGGCACGGGCTCAAGCTCTGCCAGGGGAAATCGAAGTTGGAGATCAGAAAAAAATTCTTCACAGAGAGAGTAATCAGGCATTGGAATGGGCTGGCCAGAGAGGTGGTGGATTCACCATCTCTGGAGATTGTTAAACGCAGATTGGATGTGGCACTGAGTGCCATGATCTAGTAAATGGACTGGAGTTGGACCAAGGGTTGGACTTGATGATCTCGGAGGTCTTTTCCAACCCAACTGATTCTATGATTCCATGATTCTATGATTCCTACCATCTCTTTATTTGTTGGCTTCTGAAGTGATCAGTGGAATAAGGCAAATAAAAACAATTAACAAAACCAGTTTCTGAAAAAGCAATGGACAGAAATGGAGTTAGTGCTGTCAGCACATAAAAATTCTTCCTCAACACAAGTGCTGGTGTCAAATCATGTTGTTGAGGGCACAGACCTTCCACAATACTGAACAGAACAAGAAAGGATTTCCAGAAACTAGGCAGCCTGTTTGACTGCAGATGTCAGAGGTATTGAGATGGTAAAAAAGTCACTCAAAATATGGCTTCTCCTAAAACATCAAGAATGTTTTTACTTTTAAATCAATCCACATTCAGTGAAGCCCCTTTAGATACCTGATTGAGCTGACATAAACCCTAAACAGCCAAACTTGTCCAAGACCACAGCAGCCCAAAAAAAAAGCTGGCTCAGATTGATGCACATGCCCCCGACAGACTAATATCAGGACTTCAGTTTTCAGGACCTGTGGTCAGAAGAAAATCTGACTAAAATTTAGAATTTTAATTTTTTTTTGGTTTGCTTTTTTTTTTTTTTAGTATGGCTAGTTTTTCAGTAATATCTACAAGAGAAACAACTCTCTTTAGCAAGAATTATTACTGCCAGATAAGTTTCACTGACAGTAAGGCAGAAAACTTCACTGAGTTCCAGAGGAACTGCATAAGGAAACTGTTGCCCATACCTGTTTTAACTTCATGACTGCTAAGGAGGATGGTGGAAATAGGCTAATACCTTTGGCTGAGATGAATTTTATTCTGGAAATTGCCTTTTATTTCCCTTTGATATAAAAAGAGAGGAGAGGGAATAGCTCAAATGTACATATTTAACTTTGAAAACCTGCTCACCCCAGTTTGGCAAATGAACAGACAGGGGGTGGTATGTCTCTCTTCTCACAGTATTCTGCTTTGTTCTGCTTCTCAGATACATTTAAATACTTTCATGTTGGATCTATGTCTCCATCTTTTTTAGGTGCCCACGCTAAGCAGAAGTTAAACATCTGACCAATGACAATCAGATACACAAGTTAAAGCTGTTCACCCTCAAACTCCTTTTAAGCAAATGGAAGGAAAAAACCTCAAAATATATTCAAGCAACAACATGTTTCTTATCACAAAAACTATCATAATGCAAAAATGCCCAAGAAACAAAGAAGGATCAAAGTGCCAGTTACTATTTGAAACATAGGAATGAAAAGTCCCATCCAGACAGGCTAGGAAGGAAATGCTACAGATGCAAATTGTGATGTAGGCATTTGGGAGGGCTTTTTCTAAGGCACGGATATTAAAGATAAAATGTTTAACAGACTGAGGGACACATCAATGCTAAAATAGTAAATATTTGCTGCAGAAATACTCCCTCTAGCTATGAAAAGTAAAATAAAACTGAATTTGACTTGGTAGCCAGATTACGACTGAGTCAGGTTAGGTTAAAACAAGCTGGGTTTAACAGAATGGTGGATTTACACAAGTCAAACACAGGTCAGGCAGTTAAAACAACTGGAAATTATCAGTGAAATTTTCAAAAGCACTTTCCGAGCAGGCATAGGTTCTTGAGTTATTCAGATGCTCTCACGGCCTGAATAAAATTCAACAAGTTTAGCCAGTGACAGGAGAAGCATAAACCAAACATTGTGCCACATCAGTTATAACAAAGGCAATACACAAGCCATCTACTGTTTCTTTAGAGTAGGTAGGTTTTTATGAGATGTGTTGAGGAATGTCTGCAGTATCTGAATTAACCTAGTACCAGAGAGTTTTCAATCAATGTACTCTCTCCAAGTCTTTCAAAGCAAACTGGAGGGATTTTTTAATGTGTTTTTCTCATGTGCCCAAGGAAAGAAAAAGCTCAGAGGACCGAAACTGAGTAAATATGATGCTGCACAAGACAGGGAAATAAATCAGAGAATCTACTCCTGAAACCTGGAAAATATCTATAAAACCAAATTGCTAATAACTGGAAATAAGACCAGTATAGTAATTGTGAATCTGTAGTGTTGCTTGTTTAGCAAAGACACAAACACACTGTAAGACAAAGAAAATCCTGAGAGGCAGAAGAGCACTGCAGCATTGATAGTGCTGGAGCAGCAAGGCATGCCTTTGGAGACTCAGAGGCAACATCTCTGATCAAATTTACTCTATACTGGCCATAATTAGATTCTCAGTCAGAGTGCTGGCTGAGGACTGAAGATGCTGACAGGGAGAAAAACATTTTGGAACCTTAAAACAGCTTTATATAGTAGTCTAAAGGCTGGATCTGGTAAAGAGCTTAGGTGTGCATGTACTAGAGGCTGCAATCTTTAACTCCTAGTGCCTGGCTCCCAAAGCAGGAATGAGAGCAAGATGCAGCCTGACAATGGACTTAACAGCAATATTAAACCACAGTGCTGCAAAATGGGCTGCCTCCCTTCCACCCTTCCAGAGCTTCTCTTCTACACATCCTACCCCATCTCACAAAAGGATTAGTACATCTGTGACCACAGTTACATAAAAATACATTACTACCACCATCACTTGTTTGATTTCCAAAAAAACCAAGGAGATGATGCTACTCCCTGCACATCATTATCATTAATCACACTGACAGAGGGAGGAGGCACAAACCTACCAGGACAGAAAGTCAAGGAGCAGAAAAGTTGCCTGCTCCCTAAGTGGTGATCCCAGTACAGGAACCATCACTAACCAAGGCTGCAGTCCCACAGAACCTGAGTGCAGCAGGCAGAGCCAGGTGTTGAACAGGCTTCACTGGCAGCCCCAGACATAGCAACAGAACAAACCAGGTGTCCAGCAGTACAGCCAAAGGTAAAAGATGAAGTAGAGACAGATCTGCAGCTAGGTACCCCTGCAAGTGATATCAAGGCAAGAGCAGAAGCCCAGTCCTGAGCTTAAATGGAGTTTCAGAATACCCTCTTTTATACCAGCTGAGGAATCAAAAGTGTCTTGTCAAACACTTGGTTATTTGAGTGATCAAAACTTTGAGATACAAAAGGAAAGAGTGATGGGAGAGCCTCAGAAAACATGGCAGTTTGCCAGTCTTAGCCTGGGTGCTCTACAAGCATAACGTGAGAGAGGCACTGCCCACAAACAAACAGTGGTGGATTAAACCGTGCATCAGTAGAGGAGGGTTGTGTAGCTGCAAAACTAATGTGGGTCCCCGCCCTGGCCATGGGGACACCGAAGGATTGCACAGCCCTGGGAGAGCCCCTCCCTCAGGAGGTGAGTTCCCCCCGGGGTGACCCTGGCAGGGCTGCAGCGGAGAATGCTGAAGACTGACACAGAAATACTTTTGGAGGGATGCAGGAAGGGGTTTTGATTTTTAATTTTCACATTAGGAATACAGTAGCTGTAGCAAAAGCAGATCTAGTGTGTTAATATTTCTAGCAGCTTGAGTTTAATGTCTTTCTATTGTTACCCCTGTCCTAGATCAGTAAGCTCAAATTCCTTTAGCTGTTTAGTCTATTTTTCAAGGCAGAAGGTTGAAGAATATCTAAAGGAGACATAAACACAGGGCAGAGTAACCCAGAAGTCAGAACCCTGGAAGAACTCCAGAAGTCTGAGGAATAGGAGGACTGAAGAGGAGGTCTCACCGACCCCAGACTCAAATCCTGAGGCAGTGGGACTTGGGCAGAAAAAACTTGAACTAGAGATATGTAAAGTAATGATTGGATAGATCATATTATAAAAGCCATGGAAATTAGAGCTTGCCCATGTGCACATTGATATATTCCTGAGTGAGCCTGGGTGGTCATTAAAGCCACTGCTCTCTTATCTCCTACCAAAAATTGGCTTGGAGTCTTTTTTACAGACTTTTCAGGCAACAGGAGAATGCCAATACCCAAGCTCCCAAGGGACTGCCACCTCCATTCCATGCCTTGTCCTTTTCCTTCCCACATGTGGGCCATGGGCAGCAACATGCAGTGCCTTGGGACAGGCAGGGCTTCATCCCTCCATGAGGACAGGCAGCCACTGCTGCCCTGCCCACATTGCTCCACAACACCGGGAGCCACAGGACTATTGTGACCAGCAGAACAACAGCTGCACAGGGGCTGCAGAGGAGCAGCTTGACCTGCCCAAGCACAGGGCTCTGCAGAGCAAAGTCACCCTGCCATGGCAGAGGGACAGCCTGGAGGACAAGGGGCTCCAGCAGCAGGAGGGCTGACATGATCTTGGCAGCTCAAAGACAGACCCAGGGAGATGAGTGCCAAGGATAAGATGGGGTTGCATGTGGCAGAATGGGTTACACAGGAAATCATCCTCATATTGAGGAAGAACTTCTAAAGAAACCTCCCTATCTCCTCTCTCATCTGCCAGGGGAACACATTTCTCCACCTTGGGCAGGCAGAGCTGACAGGCCTGGATGGGCTGGAGGCCATCCCGAGCCCAAGCACACAGAAGTCACTGGAGCAGCCTGAGTCCCATGTCCCAGTGAACCAGGGACCTTGGCTGAGGAGGAGGACAGGGAATGCAGTATTCACAAAGAACTGTCCTAAGGTATCTAAAATGTGCAGTGCCCTTGGAGATTTGGGAAGACTGCAGCCAGAGCCAGGTGTCCCGAGGTGTGTCGGGAGGCCACGGTGGCAAAGAGCTGTTCCATGGGCAGGTGCTGAGGGCACAGCGGCGGCAGGAGGAGCATCAGCAGCCCGCAGAGCACATCCCTGCCCCGGGCAGGCTCAGGAACATGCGGATGGCACAACCCCGTCCCGGAGCCGAGCACGGCCCCAGCAGGGCAGGCCCGGCCCAGCCATGCCGGAGAGCAGCGCCGGGCCGGGCCGGCAGCCCCACACGGAGCAGCTCCCCCTGTGCCCGGGCAGGGCCTCGGGCCGGGCAGGAGGTTGCCTGGTGCCGGCCCAGCCCCGGCACACCCCGAGGGCTCTGCCCGGCGCCCCTCGGCACCTGCGGCTCCGCCGCGGCAGCGCCCGGAGGCTCCAGCGCCGGGGATGAGCCCTCCGAGCCCGAGCCGTGTCCCTGCGGGAGCGGCACAGGAGCCGCGGGAGCCGCGGGAGCAGGGACAGCGCTCGGCACCGGCTGTGCCCGGGGCATCCCGAGCCAGGCCAGGCTGGGCCCGGGGCATCGCGTGCCAGTTCAGGCTGGGCTCGGGGCATCCCGAGCCAGGTGCGCTGGGCGTGGCTCAGGGACACCGGCCCGGGACTCCCCTTCAGGCAGCTTTGCTAATCTTGGACTTTGCTCTCCTGTTTGGAAAGGTTTTGTTCAAGCACTGTTGCATATTGTCCACGCTCTAAGAAAACCTCAAAAAACTGTGCATATAAAGATTAAATCTGGTTCATATTTTTACCACAAATATTTTGTCAAGATTTGATACTTTTTCTTTAATAAAACAGGCTTTTAGCCCAATTAACTGAGTTTTGGGAATACAAAGAATGAATTCAAATACATAAAGCTTGCAGGTACCTAAGCTGAGACAAAGTATAGTTTTAAATTCTAGAGGATCTTTTTATTATCTCTAAGCAGGCGACAGCTACTGTAGGTGTAAGAACGATCTTCCTTGACTCCAGCCTTCAGTCTTCTTCAACTTTTCCAAGCTCTGAAATGAAGTTCTTCTTAATAGCAGATCATTAGAGAAAATCAGGAATGTTCTCCAGCAGTTACATTGAATTGTATTTTAAATAATGTACTCACTTTTCCCCTTAGAGCTGAGGTATCCAGAGCTTGAAACAATCTAAGGGCATGTCCATTTTTGCAAAAGTTATTAAATAAAATATGCTAAATAGATCATTAATTAGTTTCACACAGAAATGTATCTGGTTTGGTAATACAGAATTCTCACTTTTACTTAACGGTAGTTGGAAAATGGCATTCTGCTTATCAAGAAACCATGATAGTGAAATTTTCAGATTGAAAGCTGAAGTAGCCAGATCTCCTAGCTAGAAAACCTCAAAGAAATATTTGTTTCAAAGACATTAAAATATTTCATTTCATTTTGACACAGTCAAACCTTTTGTATGAAGTCATACATTCAAAGTACAATTAAATAAATACTAAGAACTATATCTAGATGGCCTGCTAAAACAGTTTTAGACTTCTTCCTGTGAAATGTTACAACAAAATCAACAGATTTTAGTAAGACAGAGGTCCCTTCAGACATCTCTCCAGTGAAAATGGTAAGAACTTTAAGTCTCCTCTTCTCCCAGTTCATTTGCTTATTCAAAAGTTTGAGCAAATCAAAAAGTTGATTTATTAATATATATAAACCATTATTTTAGGAAAAAGAGGATTAGAAGTGCAAGTGCAAATTTGCAGATGCCACCAAGCTGAGTGGTACAGCTGACACACCTGAAGGATGGGATGCCATCCAGAGGGACCTGGATAAGACTGAGAAGTGGACCTGTGGGAATCCTGTGTGGTTTAACAAGACCAAGTGCAAGATGCCACACCTGGGGCAGGACAAACCTCAGTATCAATACAGGCTGGGGCTGCCCAGAGAGGTGGTGGATTCACCATCTCTGGAGGTTTTTAAACTGAGATTGGATGTGGCACTGAGTGCCATGATCTAGAAAATGGACTGGAAGTGGACCAAGGGTTGGACTTGATGATCTCAGAGGTCTTTTCCAACCCAATCAATTCCATGATTCTATGAATAGCTCTGCTAAGAAGGACTTTGGGACGCTGGTGGGTGAGAGATTGGACATAACCCAGCAAGGTGCACTCGCAGCCCAGAAAGCCAGTTGTGTCCTGCATCAAAAGCAGCGTGGCCAGCAGGCCAAGGGAGGTGATTCTGCCCCTCTACATCATGCTGGAGAGACCCAACTTGGAGTACTGCACCCAGCTCTGGGGTCCTCAGCAAAGGAAGGACACGGACCTGTTGGAGTGAGACCAGAGGAGGACCACCAAGATTATTAGAGGGATGAAGCACCTCTCCTAGGAGGAAAGGCTGAGAGAATTGGGCTTGTTCAGCCTGGAAAGGAGAAGGCTTCAGAATGACCTAATTGAGGTCTCCTGGTAACTGAAGGGAGCCTACAAGAAAGATGGAGAGGGAGTTTTTACAAGGGCATGTAGTGACAGGACAAGGTGGAATGGCTTCGGGCTGAAAGACAGTAGATTTAAAATGGATATTAGGAAAAAGTTCTTGTCTGTGAGGGTAGTGAGACACCAGAACAGGTTGCTCAGAGAACCTGGGGATGTCCCATCCCTGGAAGTGTTTAAGACCAGGCTGGATGGAGCTCTGAGCAACCTGGTCTAGTGGAAGGTGTCCCTGTTCATGGCATAGGGGTTAAAACCAGATGATTTTTGAGGTCCCTTCCAATCCAAACTGTTCTATGGTTCTATGATCTGAAATAACATTTCCACCCTATTTAATTTTTCTATCTCAAGGTGTGCAGGTTGTATAAAATTACTTCTTTTCCAGAAAATACTCAATCTTAGCCTGATTTTGTAATATTTATAAATATTTATATTTATATATTTCTACTTTTCTCCTTGCCTTTTTTCTTTTGTTTTTGTTGTTGTCATGGTTTTAAATAACTCCTGTGTTTATTAAAGTATCTACTCTTTTCTTTATATCTACTATATATTCAGCCAATTCTTGTAAAGAAAAGTAGCAACCCCAAAAGAAATGTAATCTGATGCCTGGTTTGTGTACACACTCCCACACAGAAACACACTATTCACAATCAATAAAACACCATCTGTCAAAAACACATAATGTAACTCATAAGGAAAGTCTACTGAGTGAAAACAGAAAAAAAAGTTTTCTTAGCTAGCTTTAGTGAAGAGACATTCATTTAAAAATCACTTTCTTATTTGTGGATTAAGGGAGCTGTCACAGTCTGGAGAGGTTTTATGTTTTATATTAAAACTTTACAGCAGTAAAACTTTTTGTGTCAAGTTTCTCCTTCTGCCAGATCTCTTTCCTTCCCTTCTTCCCTCCCTCTCAAGCATTTTGATGCTTTTCTCTATTAGTTCTGTTCTCACACTGTTGTTCTGCAAACCTTTTGCGTACCAGTACTGGTGAGGTTACTTACTTCTGTTGCTAATTAGCACTATATGAACAATATCCACAGAATCATCCTTTCTCTGAACCTCACAAACAGACATTTTTTGGATAAATATAGTCAAAACCAGAGTTGGAGATCTCACAAATCAAGTTCAAATTCACTCATGTAACTTTTAACGTGTTTATTCTTGTAGAGAGGTCAGAAACTCTAAGGAGGGCCCTCCGGAAGTGTGTCAGCAAAATGGACATATATTCACATTTTTTCCATGTTAAGTGTTTGAAAACTTGCTTGATGGACTACAGAGTATTATTTACATGATGTACTCCAAATACAATTCTCTATTACATATGGAGAAAAAAGAAAGAACATGAGAAAGGATCACTGTCTTCCTTGGAGAAATGGGTCAAAGTGGGCTACCTTTAATAATTTCCTTCTTAAAAGAGTAAGTCTGCAAGTAGGAGACTTGAGGTCAATACTTATCTGAGCCTAAGGGATTCAAATTTATATTTTCTGCCTCCTCAAGATGCACCATAACACACTTGCTAAATATGGATAAATGGGGGGAACTTTCCTGGCACTCTGGGCCACAGTGCAGAGGAGATTGCAAAAACTGGCCCATTAAGTCCTGCTGGTGATCATGAATTCTGCTTCCTCCTTCTGTAAAGTCACTGAAGCAAACAGTAGCATAATCCCAACCACAGAGAATGCCCTAATTACAACAGCAATGCCCCCCCTTGTGCTCTCCCTCTTTTGATCAAAGACTCCTACATGTTCAGTTGTATACTAGCCCTGTTGATGGCACGGTGACCTGATTCAGGCTGGGAAAACAGCTTCCACTCAGCACTTCCTTTGCTCTGGTAGATGAGTAACAAAAGTTGAAACTCCTTCAGGCTGAGAAAGGAGTTTATCCTGGTCACACACTCTCCCAGTATGTATTCTAGCCAATTAGGCTGTAATACAAAAGATGTGTTGCTGGAGTGTCACACCACTCTTGATACTTTGGAAAGGATCTGTTTCTTGTGAAAGAGTCTTTGTAAGCATGCACTGACTGAAATCTATTTGATCTGACTAAACTCCTGAAAACTGGAAAAAGGACTGCCTACTTTCTAAACGTTTATCAGAGTCAGAGGACCTTGTTGCTGACAGGACCAGCTTGGGGAGAGCAAAGTTCAAAACAGCTCTAGGTCCCTGAAAATGCCCCATCGATAGGGAGCTATCTGTAAGGAAAGATGCTTAAACTTCTAGTTCCAATGGGCTCTACTTTTGAAAAGGAATTGACCCTTATGATCTGTGCTTCTCCAGCACTGAACCAGATGATCCTGTTCAGTTTTCAAGTTGTAAAAATATGTCTTCGCCTCCTTGACTGGTTTATCAATCAACTTATTTGCATTTTTATCCAAGCATATGGACTTTTTATCAGTTTTCTTTTCTGTCTTGTACTAACCTTTCTTCTAGGCAGTTTGACTTCCAAAGTTCTTGAAAAAAATGCATAGTTTTCATTCGGAAATTAAATTACACCACAAGAGTATTCACGATAAGCAGTATGCACACCTGCATGCAAAAAAATCCTGGGGTTAAATGAACAGCTCTTTTATGCAAAGAAAAAAGCAAACAATCAGAAATTGGAAGGCCCAAATAATGAACCAGATACTTCAGTGACAGGCCTGGCCCTAGCCTTTCCCTCAACATCTGCAAGGGTCTGCTAAGGCCAGCATTAGCATTTCATTAGACTCCTCTCCTAATTATATCCCATTGACTGGGACTGAAAGAGTCAAATTACAGGCAGGCCTGTCTCTTGACACCGAAGAAGCCCAAATTTTTGAAGTATTCTACTACCTATCTCAGCAGAAGCAACCACAGCTCTGACTGAGCAAGAGGTTTCTTGTCTGCAGGATGTTCTTAATAATGCAGCAGGCTCAAGGTCCTCACACTAACACCAGTATATTCAACCATGTTCATACAACAGAAGACAGTCCAGGACAGTATGCCTTCCATGCCTACTGACCTTCAAAGCAACTTCATCCCACCACCTCAGTCTGTGGCAGAATGGACAGCTCTCCACTTAGGTTAGCAAGGAAACCCCAGACTTTTATCAAATTCACCTTCTAAATCAAATAAAGTTTGAACAAAATTGTTCCAAATATTTAGTTCTACCAGAATCCTAAAGGGCACACAGCACACTCCCACTGCTCTACAAGCTGCTCCTTCACCTGTGTTCATCTGGAAATCCCCCTTATTCTTGTCCTTACCATCAAATCTCAGTGCTGAGTTCCCCATATTTCTTTCCACCTATATTTTGAAGGAAAGTCACAACTAAGTTGAAGTTTTCTGAGGCTCAACTGCTGTCTATGTTTTTGTCATGATTTTACTTGAAATGGTTGTTGTTCTCGGCAAAAGAATTTAGTTCAAACTACCCAGTAGATTCACATGTGTCTTTGGTCTGGCAAACTAAGACCAAGTTTGTTGTGAACTAAACTGCCAATTAATGATCAAAACTGGGATAAATGATGATGTTTCTAGTTTTGTCTCATTTCAGTTTGGACTTTGTTTTGTCTGACTTTAGTTCAGGTTATCTCTTCATGCAACTGCAGTCTACCAAACATCAATTCAGAAAGTAGCATACAGACATAAAAGATAGTGAGAATAACTGGAGAACCTGGGTTTTGTGAAACATCAAGAAAAACATAGCACAGGCACTACAGTGGCTGTACACAAAGCCAGCTTGGGTTCATCACTTTGCCAGTCTGAGATGGGCACTGACTTTGTTAGTCCTGGACTATCTCCACAAGCCACAGTGTTGTCTCTGGCCCATCTACTTAGCTTCTCTACATTCTAGCAAGATGCATTAATCTATGCATGGAACTGAATGAGGCCCTTATCTAACAGGCAAACAAAACAGCCCAGCAGGAAGAAGGCAGAGCTCTTTTTTATGCTACCAGGCAAGTAAATATGGTAACTAAACAGTTAACCTGGACCGTAACTCACTAAAATTTGGGGTGTCTTCTGACAGCTAAAGAGAAATATCTGGGATCTTTGCTTTTCTTTCCCCTGGGCTTCCTCTTTTTAATAAATACTTCACTGCTTGGACAGTGTTCAGCAGAAATTGGTCTTTAATTAGAATTTAACAAAATACACTCCTTATGCTGGCTGGCTGGACTTCTCTCAGCAGCCTCATTATTCTTCCTTGGTGGAGTAAACAGCATAGCTACAATTTTCAGAAGCAATTTAATATTTTTGGTTTTACTACTAAAGACACTTTCATGTTTATTTCCTAGCTTGGAATCAACGCGTGCACCATGAAGACAATGCAACTTTCCTGTAATAAGGTTAGTTACGCCTGTGATGAATTACTTTTAGGTCTTAATGATTCTCAGTATGGGGTTTCTTTTCCTCTTGCTTCATTACTTGGAACATTTGAGTTATTTTTTTCCCTTTCAACTGATGTCAAATGTTTGGATCTTAATTAAAACACTTAATTGTTGAACTGATTTTGTTTCTTGCCAAAGTAGGACTAGATATTGTTAGCCTATCTTGTTTCTCTGTTTCTTTTTTGTTTGTTTGTTTTTGTTTGTTTTATCTTTTGCCTTTTAAGAAAGAAGTCTCTCTTTGCATTCATTTAGCTAGGTTTTTTTCCTACTAGGAGTGGGTTTCTCTTTTTTATCACATGTTCTTTTCAGTCATTCCAAATACAATGTCTCTAATCTACTGTCTGGCATGTCTCAATTCTCTGTTCAAATCACTTCAAAAAGGATTCCAAACAGAATATTCAATTAGAATGACATGACTGGAAAATAAAAATGAAAGTTTAATGATCTAGTTATAGCCCATGGCTACCTCAGCTAAGCTATCTCCAGTTATGCTTTCATGAGCCCAATAGTCTTCAATCACTTGGGCCACAAGCTGTTCTTGCTGTCATATCTTCATTAGTGAAAACAAAAATAAACCCAAAAACCAAAACCCAACCCAACCCAACCAACCAAACAAACAAACAAAAAGAAATAAGAGGAGGGAAAACAAAAATCAAGAAATGTGATCATTCATCTAGAAGAAGCTGTCCTACAGAAGCAGCACACCCAGACATAAGAAATGACGGTGACATAAGGAAGGGAACTTCACACTGATTAATGTTTATGAGATGAATGAGACTTAATTCCTCACTTTTCATCATACTGACTCTTTTAAATCAACACAAATGAAGTGCTTAACAGTCCCTGTCCTAGCACATGATCATGGATACTAGATCTGCTTAACAATACAGGAGACTGAAACAGATCACCAAAATTAAAACAGGTGGACCCCATCTCACAATTTCCATTCCATAACCAGGAGCCTCAGAAGACATAGCACACAGACACCTTGACTGGCTTATCATACAGACAGTTGACTTGCTTCTTGCAAGGTGGTTATGATTATCTACAAGGCTATACTCTGACAAGTCATTGGAATGCAGAGCTGTACACTTACAAGGCTTCTGGCAACTGTTTGCAAAGGGATCACTAGGGAGAATAAAAGCACGTGGAACTGGAAAAAGAGAATTTGCTCCCATAACTAATGACATATCTTACAAATATCCAGCTATCATTAGAAGCTACAAATATGACTACTCAAAAAACTCCAACCAACCAACCAAGCAACAAAAAAACAACAACCAAAAAAAAAAGAAAAACAACAAACAAACAACCAGAAAAAAAGAACCAAACAACCAAACAACAAAATACCCCCAAAGCATAAAGGTTCAATGCAAGGAACTAAAAAAATCTATTCAATGTGTTGGCAATTAGAACACAGACCAAATCACAAAAACTGAAGGTAAGGTAAAATTCAATAAATGCCTGAGAAAGGAAAGTCATCAAATCTGTTTTATGCTTCTGAGATTTTGTGAACAAGGCAGAAAAAAATCTTAGCTAAAATAAAGTACCACTGGGGCCTTCCGCCAAATATAACAAACAGTGAAAGCAACAGTGGGAAAATCATTCCTCAACAACAGGATACGGGTAAAATGTCCAGGGCATGATACCAAAAAACTTCTGTGCAATCAGGAAAACCACAGGAAGTAAAACAATCTACCTTGCTAGAAGATGTTAAAATATCAGCCTGGACAGAAACTGAAGGAGAGCAATTATCATTAAGAACACAAGAAATTGCCTGACTCTATCTTTCCCACAGCACAAGGAAATTACCTAGCTTACCTTGCTCCTGCAATTTAATCACACTGGTTATTAAACTGTTATTTAAGGCATTGCAAGGGTAAGGGTTAAAGGCTACAACATGGGTACATATACCAAGTCCGAAAAAGCCAACGTGTTGCCAGAAGGGCTGTGGGACCACAGTCAGGTGCACTGAAGGTATAGTAGATGGTGAGAAAGTACAGGTGTATGCCACAGGCATTGCCAGTTCTCAGTACAACTCTGTATTTTGTAGGTTCACTTGAGCTCCCAAAGAGTTTGCATCAAGGGGATAAAACTCAGCACCAAAAGAGGATTAAAACAGTTAGGCTATAGTAAGCAAGGACTTCCTGGAAATCTTTGATTTTAACACTACAGTGGCAGAATATATTATATGTGCCATGGCAGATGCACTTCATAATTTTAGGAACTTGATGGGATGAAAGCAAGAAGTACCTCTAACAAAAAGAAATCCAAAACATTATTTGAATTAGGAAAAAAATAAACCAATGCACCCCAAAAAAACCAACAACAGCAAAAAAACCCACAAAAACCCCAACCAACCCCCAAAACAACAAAACAAAAATTGAACAAGCAATAAAAAAGAAAAACCAACAACATAATTTATTTAAATGCTGTATGATTTCTTCAAAGGTTTGTGTACATGGACATAAGAAAGCTACATCACTAAATTGTGAGAGAGGAAATAAGAAAGAATTTGAAGGCCCCTGGCATGTATGAAAGAAGTCATTTGGGAACACACATGTTTCTAGTGGAATATTACCCATGTTGGAGACCATATAGTAATTTCTACCATCAGGTTCAAGAACCAGTCACTGACTGGGACAACTTACCAGCAGCTTCAGGCTGCAGCATACAACAGTGTTTTGTATGCATTTGTCATCTTTTCTGATACAGATTTTGTCCATTTGGGATTTTTAACCCAAAAAGTGCTGGTTAGAAGAGGAGTGCAAAAATAGTTTTAAAGAGCTCCTGCTAAACATGTGATAGTTTTGGCCAGAAGAGGTGACAAAGTACTGTCTGAGTTTAGTTTCCATAGCAAATTTAAGAAATCACAGCACAGACAGACACTGGTTCAGAATGGTTCTATGTTTGCCTCCCAGCAAGGTTTTGCATTTTCCATGTTAGTGACATTCTGAAATCAGTCATGTCTTCAGGGATAAGTCTCTGTCATGTTAAGATCTAGGCTACTTCTATTTCAAATAAAACACATAATTTGAAATACACATTTGACTTTTCTGGTTGTAAATTCTGTTCTTGGCATCTTTTTCCATTTTGTTGCAGACCAAGAAAAGCTCTCAGACAGCCCAAGAGGGAAAATACCTCTGATTTCTCTACTCCCTGCATTCAGAGGGGAGAGGTCTCCCTGTAAGGATAAAAACGTGCTGACATGTACAAAGTCAGCTATGCTAGAATTAAATTAGAATTCATGCTCATCCTCTCTGGAACAACCTGATGGCTTCTCTGCTCCTTCATTAGCAGAAAGAGGCTGAGAAGGGAATGTAAGTATGCAATGGTATAATTTAAACAGCAAATTTGAAGAGGAAGGAATATGATAACCATAAGTAATCATTACAAAAGGTGGCTATATGGAAAATGCCAACATGAACTCACAGCTACAGAAAACAACATGTATCTTAGGGTTGTCACTCTGCACAAGTGCCACAGAACAGCAAAAGTAATCTGACATTAATTTTCAACTTTTACTCTCTCTGCACCTAAGGAAACCCTGGAATAATAACAGCTGGCTTCTTCCTATCTAAATAATCTACTTAAGAAATCAAGACATACAGCAAGGGATGCCTTGAGAACAAAACCACACATCTATCTAATGAGAGCTTATCCATAAGGAAAAGGGCGCATTTCTAGATTACATGTTTGGGCATCTCTGGTCCATTTCAGTGTATGACAAGTTGTTTGCTGGGAATACAGAAGATTGTTTTCAAATGGAGAAAAACGAGTTTGCACACAGATCTGAACATGAAATGGTGAACCCAACAAAGAACATACCCTGAAGAAATTCTTGGGAGCCTATCAGCAGCCAATCCACTTAGCCTCTTCAGAACCTTCTCCGGGTTCTCCACAGGGAACTCAGATGTCTACTGGCAAATAACTCTGAAGGCCAAGTCTCACAGTTGGAAGCTATAGGCTTCCTACAGGGACATTGGAATTTGACTCCAAGCTTGCTAAGTGCTGCTTAAAAGACTATCAGCTCTCTGCCCAGCAACAGGTCGTAGGGGCTTCTCATTTTGGAAAGAGGTTAAAATTAAATTTTAAAATGTGATCTGCCACAAAGCTTTTGAGAAAACAGTTTCTCTGATGTGAAAATCAGAACTAAAAGGACAGCCCTTTTTATGTCCTTCTTCTTTATATCTGTTTACTGAGAGGGCAGATCTGTATCTTTGTAAAGTATTGTAAGTATATTCCTATCTGTCATTAGTTTTCAACACCAGTGATCTAAGGCTAACCCAAGGGATAAGCTACTTCATAAGAGATAATTGCATACACTTTTCAGGTATGAGTATAAATCATTTCCTCCTGGAAGGATGGCTACTTCCTTCAGAAATGTCATGGATGCAGTGAATTGAAGCCTCAACCATAAAGGCTGAACAGCTCTGTTGTGGTCCTTCTCCACACATACATGTAAGTATGTGCTATATACAGGCTTCATAGGTTTCAGCAGCATATATATATATATATAGTTGCTTTGTTGTTGAACAGCTACAGTCATTTTACCCTCACAGTCCTTTTTGGACAACAGACAGGATCTTCTCTTTATTTTACAGACAAGTTAAGCACCTACCCAAGGTCATGCACAGTCTGTGAAAGGGCTGAGAACTGAACTCTGTGCATAAAAATATCTTTTTTCTGTTGAGGGAAAACCCAGAACATTTATCTTTCCAGTTCTTAGTGAAAAACAAGTATTTCATTGGTGTAGTTTTGATAGACCAATCTAGGACATGAATCACAATAAGATTCAGATCCAAGCCAGGACAGATCATGTCCTCTCTACAGTTGTCAGGGTAACATCAACCTTAGGCATTTTAGCAGCAGAGGACCTTCGGTAGCTCCAACCTCTTCCCTTCAGGAAGTCCTGCTTGGCTGGCCTACGGTCAGACGGTGATACACCCACTGGTCCTGCTCTGAACACACTAAACGTTCAATTTGCCAAATAATGGCAACACTGTGAGAAAACAATTCACAGACCCTACAGCATAGCTCAAAGATCCTACAAATGCATTTTCTGAAGTGAAGAGTTACATGTATATTTGGGCAGAAACATAAGGGAGTGCATTTCTTGGTAGGAAAGCATCCAGTACTTTTCTATGTATGAAATACCAGCGAAGGATAACAAAGCCAACAGCCTGCTACACTCTGTAGTCAAAGAAGAGAGACAGCTTTCTTTATAGTGTCACTTGCAGGTGAAGGCAGACACAGATGAAATATAAAAAAAAAAAAAAAAGATGGCAGCACCAGGATACCAAGAGGAGGCAGCCCTCACAGTAACAATATTGACCTAGTACCATTACCAAAGCGCTCAGCACTTTGGAAAAAAACCCTACATCCTTGGTGTCTTTCAAAGCTTTATTCAGCTAGAAGACATGGGACAATTTGCTAGGGGAAGAGACCCTCAGGTGGATGTGAGGACCCCAGATGGTAGAAGGGCCACATTACTGAGTGATGACTAAGGGGCATACTGAGTCCTCAAAGGATCTCCTTGACTCTACATTTTTCGGTGGACATACCTCATCCTCAAGCTGCCCTGTGGTCAGTTCATCATTCCACAACCAGGCAGAGCTGCTCAGCAGAAAACAGATCTACTGCAGAGCTGATCTACAGCACTGCTGTTGATGTTGCTTCAGGATAAAACTAGACCAGGGCTGACCTAGTGGAATGATGATGTTTGTGTAAAGCATCTGGCTCATCCGAATCACACAGAATATGGGAGAGGTCTGGACCACTGATAAGACAGTTCATAGGAAACAAATTTTTATTCATAAGCTGACATAGCCCCCATTCTCTGACACCCATACGGTGAGGTAGGACTGTGAAACTACTGCAGAGTAGCAGTGATGTTCAAGTCCTGTTACTCACCAAAAGAAAGTATTTCCCCCTTTTTTTTCTTGCTAAACTAACTGCATTTCTTTCAGCACAGATAGAAAGTTCATTTCACTTCTGTTTGACACTTGCTGTCAACATAGAGTGAGTCTTTTGTGCTTTAGGTTTTCACACAGTTCAGGGAAATGCCTGCATTTGTTTATTTTAGAAAGAGATGATTTTCCCCCTATCAGACATAGTATTTTTTACAGCTTATTTGTACAACATGTTAACGATGGGTGAGATTTAAGTTGACAATGTCTTCTTAAGTTAAGGCTGGTTAATTCTACAGTCTAATAAATCTCAACATTCCTATAAATATATGAACTTCTCCTTCATGCCAGGCCTAGCTTGACTTTGACAGTCTGAGAGAAGGTCATCAGGTCCCTTTGCAAAGCTGATATGCGAATGGGGAGCCATCTAAAAGCTGGAGCACACTTTGAAAGGTATCTCACTAATATGATGAAAAGGAGCTTCTTTCCAGCTAGCGTCAGTATGACTGTCTCCTCTCTTGCCAGCAGAAAGACAGTAATACTAGTAAAATATCATTCTTTAAATGGAGACAGTTCAGCACGTCAATGAGGAAACAATGCTAAAAAAGAAAAAATAAAGGTGTCAAAAGAATAAATGTGAATGACTGATTAATCAGACCTAGTTACTAAGACACAGCTCCTATTTAAATGTGCCTGAAGGGCAGGGAGTACTTTTTTGTCGCTTTAGTGTTAACAGGCTTTCTTAGTTGACTGCCATCATCGCTAGCAACGGCATTATAGTGTTCATCCTTCACCCATGGATCTTTCATGGAGGAAGAAACTGAGACAGACAGGTCATGCAAGGCTAGCATCAGAAATGTAAACAACCAAAGCACTTGTGTCCCCCCTCTGTTCTTCACCTGCCTGGTACACTTCAAGCCTCAGTGTTGTAGTTTGGAATTATGATGTAAATTCTCTCCCTGCAACTAACTGCCCATGCCATTAGTTAACAAAAGAAGGAGTTAACTGCTACTGGCTTCTTCTTGATCATTTGAGTGGGGGGCAGACTGTCTCTTTTGGTTTTGAGGACATTCCATTTTTAGCTCGGCTTAACGCAGGAGCAGGAGTGTGTGTGCTGCTGTAGAACGCAGGAGTGTGTGTGCTGCTGTAGAAGGGAAGCCATTTTTCTCCTGCTCCTCACTGCTGCTGCTGCTGCTTTTTGGCCAGATGGTTCCTTTTTAACTTGCCATGGCTGCTCTTCTGGTTCAGCGTTTGGGGCCCTAGTCACCACTCCGGCCTCATCGCCACCTGCAGTGTCTCAGCCTGCCCATCCCTGCCGCGGAGGTGACCCGGGAAAGAGAAGGCACAGCTGCTTTCCAGGACACACTGGGGTTCTCTGCTTCCAGCTTTCCATCTGCGTTTGGGACAAGAGACACCGAGGGAGAGACGGAGTTCATCTGAGTGCTCACTGCTAGTCTGTCTCGCTGGAGAGGGACTGGGAGCTCACCCTACAGTGAGCCAGGGTATGACACTGACACCGCCCATAAGTATAACTTTTCTCTAGGAGGAAACCTGCTGGTGTTGGAGTTGTTCTCTTTTGTGTTTTTTTTCTTGTGGTGTTGGGGAAGCAGTTTGCTCTGGTCTGTTTAGAGTTATATCTATACCTACATATATATACATATATATATATATCAGTTAAGAACAGTTATCCTTCTTGTATCCATTTTCTGATTAAAGTTCCTTTTCTTAAATTTGATAAAGAGTGGTGTGATTGTTGTGGAGGAATCCCCTCCTCCGGATGTGGGTAAACAGTTTGGTTTCTCCCCTCAAACCTAGACACTCAGGTAAGAGCAAAGAAGGGCCTGAAATTGTTACAGAGCAGATTGCCTATCTAACATCCAGTCACGCAGAGCAAAAAGACTACCACTGCCTGTTGCTTCTTGCCAGGCAGACATTGAGATGCTGTCCTTGGATATTTGGGTATAAACTGTTCAGGTGACAGTGCCCTTTGGCTGAGTCTTAATGTTTTTGCATTCAAATCTGTCATTCCAGTCTAAATCTTACTTGCAGCTGCCTACATCATAATGAATGAATTATTTTAACTTTCCAAAAATAAGTATTCACATCCTTTAAAAACATCTAAGTTATTTGCACTGCCAAGGTCTTTGCTGGTCTCCTTGACATCTCTTCCTGCATTGGGATGCAAAATTTTCTTCTCCTTTGAAAGAACTGGAAGGAGCTGAAATGCTAAGAGAGGAAGGAGAGTTGCTTCTTGCTGCTTTAAAGGTGTGTCCCTCGAGTGTCCATAATTTGTCCTCATGTCTGTCCTTGCTCTTTGCTTCCAGTTCCCTTTGGCTTTAGCCAAGCTCTGCTGGAGAGGTTCCAGTCATTTACAGGAATGAAAAGTTTAAAAACAAAATAGGAGCTTTGATCATGAAAGAAGTTCAGATAGGAAGGAAAAAGGGAAGTACAAACACTGACAACTCAGGCAGAAAGCAAGGCAGGTTCATTACAAGCTGACAGACATTTCTATGTCTGCTTGCAAAGCCAAAACCTTCCCTGCTGCTCATTCTTCTTCAAAATGCTATGCATGAACAATGAAAAATATGGGGTTTCACCTCTGGCTTTCCTCCATGTGCCAGCATTCTTTGCTTTTTCAATTGCAGAAAGGTTATCTTGCAGGAAACATCAGCTGGAGTGACCTCTGTGCTTGTGCATGGACACATATGTGTATACACACATGCACCTACAATCATCAGTCCTCTGCTTTTTATTTATTCATAGCCAATTCTCCCTCCCTCTTCTCCATATATTTGTGTCTTAGTTTGCAATGAACTTGTCAGCTGCTGTTAATGGAGAGATCTCTTCACTATTTTTCTATTATAAAAAAGGCAACAAATTTGACGTGGAAAGTACCAGGATCCTGCCAAATTTTTTATCAAACACAGAATCTAGCACATTTTGGATTACACTGAAAATTCTTCCCAAAATTCTAAACATCCAAAGCAACCTCCATACAAGCAGCTTGTTTGCATTTGTGAAAAAGACGGAAAAAGCCAGCTCCATACATGCAGTTTGCATCATTCAGGACCTCCAAAAACATCGGTGTTCAGGGTATGCCCTAAAATGCAGACAGGATGAAGAGCAGAGCAGTTCTGGAGAGTGCATTTCCGGTAGTCAGGGTAATTATACTACATGCTTGACACTAGTGGGTCAACCAGCTGTTACCAGGAAGGTGGTGAACGTCTGCAGAACAGGTCTGATGGAGAAACCTTCAGGCAACAGATGAAAGCACTTTTAACTCCTATCAGTATATATTATTAACAACAAAAGTAGAACCAAGATTATTGCAGTTCTAATATTTGTAATTTCTTATCTTAAACAAAAAACCTGCAAATGAACTGTGGGTGCCCCATCTTGAGCCCTCGCAATTTTAAAAGACAGCACAATAAAGTCACTGCCACGTTAACTAAAAGTACAAGTGAACCAGAGGAAGGTTATCCTCAAAATCATAAAACTGCAGGGCTCATGTGACTAATTCTTTTGTTTATTACACTTTCAGATTGTATTTTGATATTGAAAGAAAGAAAGGGCACATAATTCAAAAGGCATACACTGTTTGCTCTTCAAGCCCCAGTCTTGAGACACTGGAAGGAAGCCCTTTCTTCAAATTCAAATACATGTTTTGACCTGTGATTAATTTTTTGCTTGGTTTTGTTTCTTAGTTTTTCATGAGAAACCTAACTTGAAGGAAAGAAAAATTTACAGCAAAAATATCACTGAAAGCAACTGTGGATGCTGGAAACACAGGTATTTTTGAGTAATATCACATTTAGATTTTGATGACTACCTTTATACCCAAAAGTGAATTCTTTTTACTATATCTGTAAATTGAATCAATAAAAATTGCATGTGTCTGCTCCATACTATGTATTTTGGAAAAAAAGTTAAATATTGTGGAAGTATAATCTACTCACATAGTTCATTATTTACTATTTTAAAATTACTGTCTTTGGATGAAGGGACTTCTTTTGTGCACAGAACTCTGCGTTTTATAATCAAAAATTACTACTAGACCATTTATTTCAATCTGCTATACATTAAAAGCCTGTCAATCCTGCTTCAACACAACAATTTATATTTTGCTACAGTACATCTTGCAACAAGATATGACATTCTTTTTTTGAAAACTTCAAGAGCTTGTCAGTTTATCCCAGCAGTTAACCACTGTCCATGTTAAAAACAAATGAAATATTCCCCAAACTCACCTGTTTCTCTTTTGAACTTTAACTTTCAGCTCTTGCTTCTTGTTTCTTTCTGGAAGATAAAGGGGCTTTTTAAGATCTCAGCATTTTTCTTATAAAAGTACTTGTGAAATTCACTCATCTAGTCACCTCCTTGTACAATAAACAAATGGAGTTCTGTAAGTCCTTCACTAGAAGATGTATCTACAGTTTTCCAGTCATGCTTTGCAACCCTATCTCCATTTTTTCATTGTCATTCTTGAAGTATACGCAGGAGAACCAAGACCACCATAACAATTTTATCTGAGTATGAAGCCATTATAACCCTCCATATGTCAATAAACTCCCATTTATTTAAAATTAACAAAACTGAGGCAGTGAAAATGATTGACTCAGCTCTTTGAAGACCAAGTATTAGGAACAGGATAGAAGTACAAGAATAACCTGCTCACAGACCTCATTTTCATGTCTTATAGATGCCTCTAGTACAGCAGCTTCCAGGTAATCTGGTATGATTCTTTCCCATATGAAGTTTATCAAGGGCAAGTGCTGGATTCTGTACAAGGAACAGAGCAACCCTGGTTGTGCTCATAGACTAGGGAATGAGTGGCTGGACAGCTGTGCTGCACAAAAGGACCCATGGGTCCTGTTCAATGGCAAGTTGAATATGAGTCAGCAGTGCCTGGGCAGCCAGGAGGGCCAATTGTGTCCTTGGGGGCATCAGGCAAAGCATCACCAGGTGGTTAAGAGAAGGGATTGTCCTGCTTTGCTCTGCAGTTGGGCAGCCTCACCTTAAGTATTGTGTGTGGGTTTGGGCACCACAATATAAGAAAGACATTAAGCTTTTAGCGAGTGTGGAAAGGAGGGCCACGAGGATGGTGAAGGGTCTGTAGGGGAAGCCGTATGAGGAGCGGTTGAGGTCTCTTGGTCTGTTCAGCCTGGAGAAGAGGAGACTGAGTGGAGACCTCATTGCAGTTACAACTCCCTCATGAGAGAAAGAGGAGGGACAGGCACTGGTCTCTTCTCTGTGGTGACCAGTGAGAGGACTTGAGGAAATGACATGAAGCTGAGTCATGGGAGGTTTAGGTCAGACTTCAAGAAAATGTTTTTCACACCAAGGGTGGTTGGGCACTGGAACAGGCTCCCCAGGGAAGTGATCACTGAACGAAGCCTGGCTGAGTTCAAGAGGTGTTTGGACAATGCTTTCAGGCACATAGTGTGACTCTTGGGGATATCCTGTGCAGTGCTAAGAGTTGGGCTTGATGATCCTTGGGGGTCCCTTCCATCTCAGGATATTATATGATTTGGTGAGCTGCATTATAGACAGTGGTAGAGAAATCACAGAACTAGACAGTGAAGGACCTTCCCTTCTCCTTGCTACACTGCCCAACAGAAAAGTGGGAGACTAGGTACATTGAGCTAGAGTTCAGGAGCAGTTAAGACAAGTAGTTGATGATAGCAGCTTATTCCAGCCTCCACCAGGTACCAGTCCCCAGCCTTATGCCTCTGGTACACTGCTGAGGAGATACTCAGCACCTTTGCCTTCATGCATGCCAAAGCAGCACGAGATGCACCAACCTGTCTCATTCATCTTCATGCCCAGACCCAGCCTGATTCAGTTATCTGTATCTAATCAAGATACAACCTCAAAATACAGGGACAGGCCATTTTCAAAGAAATAGCAGTCATTCAAATTTCAGTCTTGTCTAGATTTACACACAGTACAGAGGAAGTTTTCCTTATTAAAAAAAAAATCCAAACTCCTTAAAATTCAAATATCAGAAGAATATCAAGTAGAAGGATGATGAAATTGTGAATGGGAAAACTCCAGTCTGATTAATTATCCAGCATAGATAAAAGTGAAGTAGTCATAAAGCACATTACAGACAGTCATTAAACTCAACTTAGTTGCATCTAATTAAGGTTAAGATTACAAGGAAACTGCACACATATAAACAGTTGCAAGTAACCCTATTTACTGCCTGCATGTGACCACCCAAGGCCTGGTGTCATGCACATCCTGTTTCTACTCAGATCATATGGTTTTTACAGGAGACTGAAGAGCTGCTAGAGGAAGTTCTCACAGCAGAGAGACAGCCCCTGGAGGTAGTTACAGCACATCACAAGTGTGGCACTACAGATTCCCAGGACAATCACTCTGGATTTTTCATATCTTTCTTTCAGCAGAAATGATTCTGCAAGGTAACAGTGTCCTGGTGCAGAAATAGCCAGTACATCACCACACAGCACTGTTGCTCTCTGGCAATCTAACAGAAATGCTCACACTGAACAGAAATTAGTTGGCAGCTAATTATACACATGCCAGTTATGGTCTATTAATTCCTCAGGATAAACAATCCTAATACCCAGGGGAGTCCGATTTCTTTTTAAAAGAAAACCAACACTTGGCAGTTTTCATTCCGTAACCAGCAAAACAAGAATGTACATAATATTCTTACTACGTTTTTACTACAGGCACTCACGGCCTGCATTGGTAGTCATGGCTGCAGTCCAGAAATTGCTCCTACAGTTTAGCAACCATCCAGTTCCTTGGAGAATCGATATTCAATTTTCTTTTAGTCCACTCTGTTGGATTCTTTTCTCATACCCAAGGTACTTTCTGCTCAAAATCTACAACTAATCTTATCTTTCCCATATGTCTACTCTCCCCTTTTCTCCCCAGCCCACCACATCCCTTTGGCACGCAGAGAACATGGTTAATTCTGCAATTCAGAAATTTTATGAAATGGGCTGTAGATTTTGTTTGGTGGAAGTGAATCTAAGGGGTGGAGAAAAAGGCATTTAGAAACTCACCAGCTTCCTCTTCCTTTTAGAAGTCACAGGGTCATAACAAAGAATCTTGAAAGCTCACTGCTTACAACCCAGTGATGGGACCAGTGCTCCAGGACAATGACACATATTTGTAAGGCAGGAAAAGCCACAGGAAACAAACCTTCTGCCAAAGGATATGTATGAAACATATTTTTACAAGTTTTCAGGGAAGAAAATAAAACACAAAAAGGAATGTGTCAACACAACATGTTGTTCAGCCTCTGTGCAGCAAAAGACAATTTGTTAAAAAATTAATATCATCACAACAGTGGCGTGCTGGAGTACCCCACTTTCAGGTGAAAGATGCTCATTTGAGAGCTCACCCTGGATGTTTTGCCCTCATTGGTATTTGTTTATAAGGTTTAATTGTCATAATGCTTAATGGAAGAAAGCAACATCAGAAGGCACGTGTTGCTGCCTAGTGTACACTACAGACCTGTATAAAGACTTCTGCACAGCTCATGGTACCTACACTAGTGAGGGCTTGTATCTCTGTTAGACATCAGATCAGTTTTTACGGGGTCAGAACCACCTTGTGGGGTGTGTGTATGTGTGTGTTTGTGGAGGGGGAGGGGATGGGTCAAACCTCATAGAGGTGAAGTGGTGTTGTATCCCTCATGGCAGCCTCTGGAGCTCAAATGGGGAAGCCCTGGAGCAGCTGCCAGCCACAAACAGCCTGGGAAAACTATAACACCCCACAGCTCCTGGAGCACCTGACCCAACTCAGACTGCAGGGACAGTGAGGACACTGTGCCTCACCCTGGCCTGGGACCCCAGAGTGACCAGGGGGTCAGAGGCCCCACCTGTGGGGTTTGGCCATAGAGACCAGAGTAGATAAAACCAGAGGCATCGGTGTGCCACATGTCATGTCCCTGCCATCTGGACATGTGAGAGCTGGTCTGCCACAAGGTTCCAGTGGTAGCTATTTGATCTGTCTCTCCCTCTCTCTCTACTTGCTCCCTCTGCTTCTCTTTCTTTACTCCTTCCTTGATGTTTTGGGCGGCTTGGAGCTGGAGGGATTGGATTTTGTCTTAAGCATTGTAGCTTAGTATGTGCTGGGTCAGTATTGTGGTGGAACACTTTGTCTGGCTTGTGTGGTGCCCTTTTGAACTTTTGCAAATTTCCCTTATTTTCTCACCTAAACTAACAATAAAAATACCTCCTGGGAACAACTCTGTGGCTTATTCTCTTGACGCTATCTCAAGGTATTAAAGAACTCTCTATATATTTTAAAGTAAAAACTCCTGGCTGAGCCGGTGAGCTTGCAGCTCTGGGGCCAGAGTGCTACAATCTCCTTCTGCAGTCATATCTCACTTATTTTCCCACTCAGACAAGTGACATGTTGCCTAAAGGGACTCCAGACATACTGGAAACTGAAACGAGACTCGAGTCTAATTATTTTTGCCGTATTGCTTCAGAAAAAACAGACCAAGCCTACAGACCTGCATATGCTGTGAGTCTGCATGTCAGCGCTGCTCCAGCCACTATGCTACACCTTGCCAGAAAGTGAAGGTACTGTCTGTGAGACAATGTTGAAAAATACGCTGGCTACCAGAATCCTTAACCTTAGAGCCAAAGTTTAGCCATACACCCTCTACAGGCACCCCACACATGAGAGGGAAACCCTTACTTGTTACCCTAATTACATCAGTTCAAGTGGTAGAAGCCTAGGACAGCGAGACTGTGGAAAACATGGTATATTCTCTGGAAACTAAAGGCTGTGACCATGCAATTTGATACATGTTTGAAAAAGGATTACACAAGTAACTTTTCCTCTTGCATTCCATGTTCAGCTCTACAATTTCAACATTCTTTGAAAAGTTACTGGTGTTGTCCCAAGAGCACAGCTAATCACCTCAGAGCCAACCTCGTGTGCTTTGCCTGCTGGTCAGGATTAAATTCTAGTTCCATTTAGGCCAGTTAGTGGCATATATTTGCACTATATTTTCTCTCTCTCAAAACTAGCTCCTCTTTCCACTTTGCAGTAATTAGCACACTGACTTGAACAGACCAGATCTACATGGACCATAGAGATTAGGCTAATTATTTTTCCTAAGAAAATTCCTTAAACTTTCCCCTCCCCAAACTTATGTATGACAGTCACCTTTTCTAGTTAATCATCTTCCACAGCTCTATCAAAAGGACCTCTCTTACCAGCACTACATCCACACTATTAAATAAAAAGGGACAAGTAGTGTGAGGAAATTATCATTAGTGCAAGAAGGGTATCATCTTCATCTTCTGATATTTATATCATTTCACACACAAAGCTGCACATTTGCTGGCAGCCAAATTACTCCAAGAGTGTTATTTTAGGGCTTGCAGTTAAATAAAGAGACCCCCAAGAGTTCTAGAAGTCTCCCCGAGGAGCTTCAGAGAAGTTCTGATGAGATCTGATCAGCCAGAACAGAAAAAGAGAGGCAAGAAGAGGAAACAACATTCAGAAAATACATCACCTAGTAAAGATATATGCTGGTGTTGCAGGTTCACCTTACCTGTAAAATCACTGCAGACTTCTTTTAAAAAAACACAAAACCACCTGATCCACATCAAGTGCTGTTTCTTCCATAAGATCAACAAAGGACAGGTCACAGAATTGCAAATATATTCATCTTCAGAAAGTTAGATGTAATAGGAAAAAAACAAAACAAAACCCACAAACCAACTGTAGATTGTAAAGAAAAATTCAAAGAAATGCCATATTTTAACCTAATTAGTATTTATGGTCCCTAACCATAAGTTAGACTATTGACCATCCTAGCAGCTTTTAGTCTTTATTCAGTCTGAAATACTGTAAAGTCTCTAGAAATATATAGTGGTTGTTTTGTATCTAGTTTTCAGCCTATCATTTAAGCTGCAAGGTGGCTGTGAAAAAAAGAGAAGTTACATTTCAACTTACAGGTACAAATTGTTTAAATATGTCACAACACTTCCAGTACATTCATAACTGCCCTTAGGTAGACATCATTTAGAGATGAAGTTCATTCTCTCACTTCCCTTCAG
>VWZD01013281.1:1210204-1283939 GCA_013396695.1 Sakesphorus luctuosus
GCCAAAAGTAAGTAGGTGGAAAAAATTAATGTCTCTTAATGAATGATTGGTGATTGGTTCACTAAGGATTGTTGTAGTTGAATTGTAAAAGCTGAGACTTAAATTTAGACAGGAAAATTGAGAAAGTAAATAAAATTGATTTTAGCTCAAGTATCTTCTTTCCGTCAAAGGCTAGAGTGAGGCAAGACTTGAAATGTTCTAACCAAATCAATGTAATGTAATTACCCTTGAAACAAGACTTTGCCATCATGACTATGTCATGATAGTGGGAAAATAAAACTGTCAACCCAAGGCATATGATAGAAAAAGATGATCACGCAATGCAGATTTTTCCATCGCAACTAGTTACAGCACTTTTCCACGCATTTTTAACAACTACATTGTTATCTCATGAACACACCAGTCCTCCCCAGAAAGGTGGGATAGTACAAAAATGGTACAAAATACCTACAGAAAGCATTTCTAAAAATTGGTGCCTTGCCTGTGAAATTTGCCAAGCCTCAGAAATAAATATTTTTTTCACAACTCTTTAAATATGTATAATAAAACAGTAATTTGTTCCCTCATTCTGACCTTGGGAGGAAGTCAGTAGTGTCACAGAGCATTGTTTTTATGGCAGTTAAGCCTTACACAAATGTAAGTGCAAGCAACTTTCTTGTGAAGCAAGTTTTTCTTTCTTTTTTTTTTTAAAGAAAAAGTCAGAACTTTAACCTGAACCTGTCAGAGAAAGTCAAAACAAAATCTTTCCTTATCATGCCAAAATTTTTGTCTAAATAAAATACTACCCAAAGCCAAATGGAGTGTGAGAAAATTAATAAACACCTTCTGAGTTATTCACCATGGAACAAAAGATACAAGAGCATTCTTTCTGAAGGCAACTTTGAGAGGAATTTATTTGGAGTTTCTGAAGCTTTTGATGATGATCCTTACACAAGATTTATTTGGAAAAGTCAGCCAGTCAAACCTGTTCTCATTAGCTCACAGTATGAGAAAAAAACTAGGAGACTAACAGAAACCAAACAAGCAATATTGAACTTGAGCAAAATCGTAGCAAGGCACACCAGGATGGTTGCAGAGAGAAGAGGTAGTTCATATACTTGTTAGTGACTCACAAAGAACACCAAAAGAAATTTTTGGATAATGTCAATGTTTTCTAGTTGTTAAACAGAAGGTGCAGAATAAAAACACATTATATTGAAGAACTGAACAGCAAAGGGGCAGAAAAACTATTTTTTTATACATTTACAGTAAATAGAGCACTAACAAAAATTAGGCATTCGTCTCATACATGTTGACGCACTTGGAATCCTCAATCTTCAAGACACGACTGTGATAACAGTGAAGAATATTTTAGTGATAACCATGGACAGCTTTGCAGCAGCAGATGAACACAACTTTAGCCTGAAAGCAACTGGGATATTTAGGCTGGATAAGTGCACAATCAATGCAGTATCAGGAACAGTGATGTCACAAGATGTGTTCAGAGGGTTTGTCACACTGAGCTAACCCTGACTAGAAGAGTGAGATAATACTTGTGAGTAAATTGCAAAGGTCAACAAGTACTGGTTTTTTAACACCTATAGACTTACTGAATTAGGACAGGAGCATACCTAGATAGTACAAACAGTGGGGGAGCAATGAGTGGTCTGAGGAAGTCTGTCAAGAAAAAATGAAGCCTCTGACTGAGTACCCTAAGTTCTAAACAGCAGGAATAATGCTTGCATTGGGAGCTGCTGGCATTTTGTTCAAAAGGAAATAAGAATGTGTTGTGAGAAACACACTAGGGTTCTACAAATATTTACAACAAAAGACATAAGCAAGAGAAAAGCGAGCCACTGTAATGTGAAGTCCCAAGAACCACCACCAAGTCAGGTAAGCAGTACTGTGCACAACTTGCAGAGGAAACAGTAGTTATTTTAAAACAAACAACAAACACACAAAAAAAACCAAAACAACACAACCCCCCCAAAAAAACAGACAACTAGAGTACCCTGTAAAGTTGTCATCAAAAGGGACATGTCTGGAGAATCAGGTGACAACCCAAGATGAAAGATAGACTCTAAAAAGTCTCAAATAAGCACCAACCTGATCTTGTGAGCTTGTAAAGAGAAGAAAGCAAAACCTTACTGATCCATGGAAAAGCACACGTCATGTACAGATTGTGATATGCTAATTAACTTAATGACTGCTTAATTTCAGTGTTGTTTGTAAATTCTCATTATTGTCACTTTCAAGCATACTTTCAAAAGTTAGGGGTTTTTTGTTTGTTTTCAAATGATGTTTAAAAACCCTCCAACCTCTGTGACACAACAATCACAAGACTGGGTAATAATGCCAACCTGAGGAATGGAAGAAGTGCAATTGCTTGAGGTTTTATCTTGCCTTATTGAGTTCTTTTCTTACCTTCTATCTGTTACGTTTTACTTCCCTGACTGTATCTATTTCAGTCAATTCTATTGCAGAGCTTTTGTACATACTAGATTTTTTTATTCCAAGGTCACAAAATCAATCTGCTTGTGTGACCTCAAAGAACAGTTTCACAAACCCTCAAAGGTCTCACCCATCCCAAGTTAGTGCTGCTGCCTTTGAAAAGGTATAAAATGCCATCTCACTGCATTCCTTGAGGCATCCAAGTCTTGTGCAAAAATGGAAGACTGAGGCACTAATCACTTTCTATTGCTGATACAATCCTGCAGGAAAGGACTAACCCAAACTCACACCCACCTCTATTTTTCCCTTCCTCCATCTGCATCTTTTGTATATTCCAAGTTGGATAGAGTAGTTATTAATGCATCTACAATATGCTCTCTCTATCTCCCAGTAGTGACATTGCTGCACCCAGTCCTCTATACTTACTGAAACGCACCTAAATATTGCTTTTGGTGCTACAAGTCAGAGAGGTATCATAACTGATGAGAAGTTTTACCATATAAAACAGAGAGACAAAGGTTCTTTTTAGCTAGGTGCTTTTTACTAATGGCCAGGTTAAGCTGTTGACAAAGATAAGAGACAGCTGCTTCCCTAATAGGATTGGCATATACCTCTACCCCAGATGCAGCCTGTTAACTATTCATGCTTAACTCCTATTTGAAGGTTGACATTTCTTCTTTCTCTCTCTCTTCAAAACATATCAAAGTTAACTGATTTGAAAAAGTCTTCCACTTTCCTCCTCAATCCTAAAAAATTCAGGAACCTGGAAGCTGAGACATTCACCATACTGAAAATTGCTGTATACAAAACCTGGATTTCATTTTACTCAAAAAAATCTGCATGTTGCATATGTATTTTAAAAATTAAATAATATATTCTGAAGGATATAAAATATTCCACAGACTTTGCCTCTGTTCTTCAATTCTAAGGGTAACTCTGAAGTGGTCTGGAATTACAAAATCCACACATTTTCCATTTTTCCACCCCTAAATTCTTTATTTGTCTCTTACTCTGTATCTGTTTCCTCATTTCCAGTCTCCACACCTGTTCCATTTCTCTCTCATCTGGTTGATATGCTGAAAATAATCACATATTGTCCTCTACCACATCACTTTATCCCGTAATTCCATTATCAAAGGACTTTTGCAATATGCCAGGCTTTAATGACTCGCTCATTCAAGGCTCTCTGGTTACACCAGCAGTGTACCAAAACTCACCTTTCAGAAGTCTTCTTCCACTCCACTGCTTTCACATTTTATTTACCCTTTTCAGTCACAGTTCTGTGGGGTCTCCCCTGCTGGGCCCTTGGGCAGTGCTCCCACCAAGCTCCAGTTTCCTCAGATCCTATAGACTCAGACTCTTTTAAATCATCTGGATCTGAACAGGGGCCCTCACAGCACCTGGCACATCAATAGGTTTGGAATGCAAAGCAAAAGGGAGGGGTGTGGAATCAAACAAAAGAGCCCATGTTCAGGTGACTGAGTTATAGCGAATGAGTGTTAAAAGGAGATGAATGGAAGGAAAGCTTCCACCCGAGTTTAGCTCCATCTCTGCATTCAATCACACTGCCCTTACTCTCCTCAAATACATCATGTTTTTGTTCCAGCTGCACAAAGCAGACTGCAGAGGCCTCAGGGGCAGTGCTCATCTTGCATCTGAAAAATATCAAGCCGATCTGGACTGCAACAGAATGTGAGAGGGGACAGGAAAAAAAGATGTACTTCTATTTAGCTCTAATTTAAGCATCTTAAGGCCAAATAGCACACAAGTCCAAATAAACATGCATGATAACCTGAGAAGTCAGTCTTCCTCATAAGAAGGGCTGTCACTGATCACCTGTCTTCCCCTCCACTTGCTAACACCTCTGCTCAGCACACATTTCAAACATTCTGGTTATCTCAGTATCCAAGCATAAGTGGAGCATGCAAAGAACCTGATCCTGATGGTTGATGCAGCAGCAGCTGGGCTGCTGAACAAGGCAGTCTAAATTTCAGGCAAGCTCTGCCCATAATAATTTCTAATTTTTGACCACACATCTTCAAAGCAGTGGCAGACTGGACCTTCAGACTTCAAGGTCTGGGGGTGCTGGAAGAACTTGACACAGAGCTCCTGCCATTGGGCATGTTACTCTCCTGCAGAGATGCTCTCTGACTCCATGCCCTCACAGCCCCCATTCACAGAGGCAGAATCCTTCTGAAGAACAGCCATTATAGCCCTCAGTTTCTACACGGACTCTCATGCCCTGCTTATTCTCCACAAGGAACTCACAAAGCTGAAATTGTGCTCACATGAGAACAGCAGCAGCCCCTCTCCTGCCAAGGACAGAATCACCCTCAGAGCAGCAGTGCTTGCAGACACCAGGGCAGGAACTCAAACACTCCAGATGCTGCAGCACAAAATATCAGAAACACAACTAAGCATGGAGATTGTTGTTTGGTTAAATATTCTCTTTCTCCACATACACTGCAAAGCAAATCACTTCCCCTTGCCTTAAGATCTTTTATCAAGTGTTTCCCTTAGGAAGTGTTTCTTACTATCCAAATCAATATCCACTGAAGTGGATTTAAGACCTTTAAAGGCCTTGATGCTTGCTATTAACATCAACTTGGATAGCTACTCTGTTAAACAAATGCTTTTGGTGATGATTCATTTGCAAGAGTCTGTGTGCCGTGGGGAGTGAATTTATTTCTCACCAGAATATTCTGTACCAGCTTCTAGAAGGCATCACTGGATTGTCATCCTTCTGGCAGATTGTTTTATTAGAAACAGAAGTATTTGCCTGAAAACATTAGGCTTCTTCCACCTATCCTACACCATCACCCTGAGACTCCTATCTACTTCTGAGATATTGCCATAAGCAGATCATCTGCACTGCTTATTGGATCATGATGAAGCATTCAGAATAGAGAATAAAGTCACAAATGCTTTACATAAGGTAAATATCACATTTCTTCACATTTCAAATGAAGAAATAGCTCGTAGTGTAATGAAAATACACAGTTATTTTCTTTGCAAGCTTCTGTTCACATAGCAAACTGCATTTGTGCCTGCATTTTCTCAAAAGCTAAACAAAGTTTCATAAGAAGTTACAGTGCCTCAGCTCCCCAAATTAGAATATCTGCTAACTATGCATATTTATGTTAGTAATACCCAATATAGAATCATAGAATCGATTGGGTTGGAAAAGACCTCCGAGATCATCAAGTCCAACCCTTGGTCCAACTCCAGTCCATTTACCAGATCATGACACTCAGTGCCAAATCCAATCTGCATTTAAAAACCTCCAGGGATGGTGAATCCACCACCTCTCTGGGCAGCCCATTCCAATGCCTGATGACTCTCTCTATAAAGAATTTTTTTGTGATCTCCAACTTCAATTTCCCCTGGCAGAGCTTGAGCCCGTGCCCCCTTGTCCTATTGCTGAGTGCTGGGAGAAGAGACCAACCATATGACTCATACCTAGCTCTTAAATTACTTTGCATTGTATGCATTCTGTTTGGACCCATTCATGCATCTTCATCCTTGAGAAGACCCAGCCACAAAGGGCTTGACCTCCTGAAAGGCAAACACTCCTGGCTGCTATGAATTGCTCACAGTTGCAGGTGCTCAACATTTCCCCAGACTGAAACCCTAACTCTATCACCTTGGATTGATTCCAAGGAAAATATTATTAACATCAAATCTTATTTCCACACTTATACAAAACTCCTCCTTCACAATATATGGGAAATCAAGGTGGTAAGACAGTATAAATGCAATTAACCTCACTGCACATATTTATTCTGGGAAACTGAAGTGGTCTGTCAAGCTGAACATATTTAAACTGATGGACTCCTCTCCGGGTTTATTCTTTTGAAACTTGCTAAGTTGTTCTTAAGTGGTAGATGAATCTTTGACTTCAACCTTTATACAAATTCCTGTCTGACAAGTAGAAGTATAAAGGATAGTGAAGTTTTAAAGTTAAGGAATCTGATAATCCATCTCACATGAAACATTCCAGCTGTGGAATGTGTCTACCATATATCACAGATGCTTCCAGAACACAGTTTCTAACTTGGTTAAAATTTGTCTAATTTCACATCCTTATGGTGGGGTTTTGGTAGCTTTTTGTTTCTTTGGGAGTTTTAAATGATTTTTTTCGTTATTATTTACATTATTTAAATCTCTCAAACTCTTATTAAATATTTCCTGTTTTAAATTTTACTGAATATTTTAAAATCAAATATGAAATATTAATTGCATTGTATCTAATTAGGGAAAATGCACCAACTTCTTTTACACTTGTATAAAAAACCACTTTCTAAAGGAAGTTTTTCTCCTTGTGAGAGAGATATTGAACAGTAATCCAGTTTTCTTCCACACCACCTTGTGAAAAATCCATTCTATCTTGGCATGAAATGTTTTGGGATACCTTTTTTTGTTTGTTTGCTTGGTTTGATTTGGGGTTTTTTTACAGCAGTACTGCTTTTGCACAATTGTCAAGACTGAAGTACCTTCTGGTTGACATTTCATCAGGCAGTGTGCGACTCAGTTCCACAATAGCAAATATGCTCTAAAAATCTCAGCTCCTCACCACACTGACTCAGAGGGATGATTATGAATAACCAGTGGGAGGCACTGGCTGCGTTCAACCAAAATGGAAAAATTTGCAGATGTTTGATAAACACACAGATGCAATTTTCACTTCAGATTTTCAGCTAAAGCTGAATAAACTTGTATTCTTTCTGCAAGGCAGACATAAATACACAACCAGTATGGTATTCCTTGGGCACTTCTCTCCAGCTGCTTGCTCATCCAGTACAAAAAATTGCTTTAACCATTATTTTTGGATAAACACATTTGATATTTATAAAATATTTTCATATTTATTTCACTGCAAAGAATGCAAAAAATTCATCTCAGCACTGTAGTCCTTAGACCTCTTGCAGTAGGATAGGCAAGGGGAAACCAAGAAAAATTAACCTGTAATTCAAATGGTCTCCTCTTTCTCCTACACCTCAGAACACTCCTTTGCTGAAGTACAGGCTGAAGTCCATCTCTTCTGAAAGCATTACTGAGACCTCAATATTATCATACTGTCCTATTTCAGCAGGTGGGACCAGTTTATCACTGTGTGGGGGTGATCAAAGCTATGTATTCTACCCCCTCTATTCACTTCCCAAGAACAATGGACCATTTGCAGCAGCTGCCCAGGGCACACCTGACCCCTCAGGCTGTGAGCTGTGTGTGAAAGGCATCTGTGAGATAAGAGCTGGGATAACTCCCCTCCAGGAAGTCGTTATCACCTTCACACCCAGCCTGAGGGGGCGTGTCTGCTAACGGGCCATCAACGATTCCAAAATACCCCATGACTCACAGAGTTAGATCACCCATTGTGTGACTCCCTGCTCTGGGGGAGGTACTGGGTGCTCCCACCTGGACCTGGGGGTACATATCTTGGGGTAAGAAGACCTCAGGGGTCACTTGTCCGATTGAGAGGAGACCATCACTTTCAATCAGCCTGCAACCACCACTCTCCACCAGACTGCAACTGTCAGATGCACCAACAGGTTTTCCACTTTGGACTTTTACTTTGGACTTGGGGGAGCCACACAGGGTTCAGCACAGGGGCTAACAAACCCCTCTGTGCTTGTGCCCAGGGTGCTGGGTTATACTTCTGGGGTTTTGTGGGTTAAAACCAATGTTTCTCTTTGTACCATTGCATTTATTGTAAAATTGTTATTAAATTGTAACTCTGACTTATAATCTCTTTTGTGTTGCATTCATTTCTCCTGCTGGTTTACTTTAAACCAGCACATGTACACAAAGGATATAAGTTAGCAGCTCCAAGCCAGCTCTCACAGTTTTGACATAACAGCTTTTAGCCTTCAGGAGGTGCATTCCAAACAGTATACGGACAAGTCAGACTTTTAAAACTTATACACTTTTAAAATCTATTACAAAGTAAATACAGTGGTTTCTTTTCACCTTTATTCCTGTTAAAATAGAAATTAAAATGTCATGTTTTAGCATAACATATTTATATTTCTGCACTTTACTAAAATTAATGCAGAATTAATTTCCCCCCCCATCTTTTCCAGAGGTGACATGCAACCAGGCCACCATGGGTCCTGTGAGCACTAAGAATAGCTGATGGACATGTGCTCATACCAGGGAAAAGGCAAGGTAAGGCAACTCTGCTAAGATACACTTTAATAAATCAACTTCCCCTGGATTTGTCCTGGGCAAAGAGCACATGGGGGACAAGTAGAACTGTTGTAACTCAAGTCCAAGCCTGAATGCTTGGTCTTGACACTGTGACTATCAGACAGCTCCATGTTAACTTGAGTGAGAGACTGAGTAGAAAGGCAAATATCTGTGCCCCTGGGCCTGTGCTGTCAAACAGGCTAAGGACTCTGCAGCCACATTATTCTCTGTAGCTTAAAGTAATTGTTGGAGACAAAAGCAGAAACCTGTAGCTTGTGTCTAAGGCAAAGAGCTGCACTACCACTTGCACCAGAACTTCTCCCCTACTGTGAGGCTCAGGCATGGGCCAGAGCTCTGCTCAGGGTTAGGAAGTGCAGTGGTTGAAGTTGAGTGAGTTGTCTCAAGTGGATCTTTCTTCAGGATATATATAAATATGCAGTCATAGAACCATAGAATCGATTGGGTTGGAAAAGATCTCTGAGATCATCAAGTCCAACCCTTGGTCCAACTCCAACTACCAGATCACAGCACTCAGTGCCACATCCAATCTGCGTTTAAAAATCTCCAGGGATGGTGAATCCACCACCTCTCTGGNTATCCTTCCTGAACTGAGAGGCCCAGAACTGAACACAATACTCAAGGTGTGGCCTCACCAATGCAGAGTACAGGGGAAGGATCACTGCCCTGGTCCTGCTGGCCACGCTATTTTTGATACAGGCCAGGATTCCATTGGCCTTCTTGGCCACCTGGGCACACTGTTGGCTCATGTTGAGCTTCCTGACAATTAGTAGGTCCCTTTCCGCCTGGCTGCTCTCCAGTCAATATTGTCTGTTATAGTTTCATTTTATAAATCCACCTAAATCACATTTAAACACATACAGTCATGCTCCATGTCCTCTATAGCCTGTGGACTCCTTGCTTGTCTTCCTTGGGATGCAGCTAAGCTCTCCAAAGGTAACCAGGTAGGACACCACTCAAAATGAAACTTTCCTATACTATTTCAAAAACACCTACCAAGCAGTTTCTGCTGCTCTTCTTTGCAGCTCTTCCTTTCTTTTGGCCAAAGACAAACAGTATAAAACAAAGCAGGAAAAAAAGTTACAGCAATATCAGGAAATCCAATGAAAACTTCAGCAACTAGGTACCCTTTCTTTGACAGACTTCAGAATGAAACTGGCAGCAGTGTCACATTTTCTATGAAAAAATGTGCACTTAGGGTAGAAATGTTCAGCTGTCAAGGGAATATTTATGAGAACCTGTATAAGAGTAGACTGAATAACTTCCAGCTCCATTATGAACGGGAAAGCCATAGTTTCAATTTAAAAATTATTTTTATTAAAACAAGAAATAAAAAAAAATCAAATACATGACAACATTATCTGTTTCATGATAAAGCTTTTAAATTACCTTCGCTTTCATATGTTAATTATGTGTCAGACAACACAGCCTTCAAGCTCCTGCTAAAAGAAAACCAATCAATTCACCAAGAAATAACAGCCTTACTTTACAACAGTTTAGGTCTGTTGACAGCTCTGCATACTAAATTCTGAAATTATCCACTGGAAGTAGCAGTTTCTCCAGTACTGTTGGCTTAAGAGTTAGCCAGTAATTGCACTTGATGCTAAGCTGTTCCCAGGGTGAAACTATTTGCTGACTCTGAAGATCATGAGATTATTATTATTTATCAAGTGTCAATGAGATAAAACTAATATATGCAAATACAACATATCTCTCCCAAGGTATTTACAGTACACATTAGAAAGATAACACAATTTATCACACCACAGCGAGTAATTAAATAAACTCACTGAAAATCAGGATCTTTTCCCTGATGTGTGCTTCAATGATGCAAATAGACCAGTTTTGCAAACCACACTTCTCCTGAACCAAAGGAACTACCTTTATTTTCTAAGATCACTACTGACTCCCTGTTCTGCAAAAGCTTTTCGATTAAAGAAATGTATCAAATATATAGTAGACTTGAAAAATCCTACTTGGTAAACTACTACAGTGTATTCTGTACTATATTCTATTTTTTTTTCAAATGATCTATTTCTAAGCTTAGGATAGGATCAGTAGCAATGTCTTTATGCAAAAGTACTTCCATTTACAAAGTTCAAAGCCCATTTGTTGCTTTGTTGATCTAGTATGTTTTCCCTTCCAAGGTGATGTTGGTCTCCCCAGCAGCACCATTCTTTCAAGAAGGAAAATATACCACAAATGCAACCTAAGGTAGTCTTTGCTTAACATTATCAGAAAGTGATAAAATTGACTGGCAGTAGGGACTGTGCATGTTGAACACAAGCCTCAAGAGAATTTCTATGATATCACTTGTATCTGCTTTTATTTACTGAAGTCTGTGCCTATTTCTCAAACACACATTTCTATAATGGATCATATTACACTCTTTCATATCAACCATTGTGCTCACCATGTGCTGGGCCTACAATTTTACTTACAAGTAACACTATGTAACACACACAACTGTTCATGTTTAATTTCTAATTTCTTTTAACAGTTTGCCTAAATACTTAAGCTGCTGTTCCAGGCTGGTCTGAAAAGGAAGGTAGTCTTGAATGGATTTGTGGATTCATAATAGGTAGGTATTCCTCCCTACTGCTCACCACATTCCAGACCAGCATATTTTAACCCTCTCTTTACTCAACCTCAGTCGTAGTCCACATCAAAATTACCAGAGTGGAGTAAAGTAAACATATAATCTTGAAACTTCTTTCTTCAGAATCTGATTTAGATTGTCATTTAAGTAGGAAGTTGCTTGCAGAGCTTTTCTCCCATGGTCACCCCCCACTACAGCAATAAAACTGTAAGTAAAGCTGCTTGGGGCTGGCATTGGGCTTACAGGAACTTTCCCCTGATGGAGTCATCATAAGAATGCACAAAGTACTCTGAAAATCAACAGACCCAGCATAATCCCTAGGATTTTCTTTATCAGACAGGACTTCACACAGTAGAATCAATGAGAGTTTTGACTTTCTGCTTCATGAAATGTGAAACAAGAAGCAAACTATGAAACATTCTTCCACATCTTTTGTCTGTTGTTGAAGATAAAATGAAGTTTATACTTAATCTGGTGTGCTCAACAACTTGCAAGTAGTAAATTTTTGTCTGCTGGACTTCTTTGGTTGTTCTCACATACCCTCTGAACTTGAGATAATGAAAAATTCCCATTAGAAATCCATGTCTCAGAAATCGTTTATGGATTTTTTTTCCCCATACAGGAACATAATAATTCCCAGCAAACAATTCAGATAACTGATGAGGAATATTCAAGAGGTAATTATGGATTCAATGCAAATATTGCTCAATATACAGCCTGGGAAAAAAATAAATTGAAACTTGGTCAATGACATATGAAAACAACTCTAATTTTAGTTTTCAGGAAAACCACATTTTAAATTTGCCATGTCAGATGGGAAATGTTTGCATTTTCATTTTTTTCTATTTTCCTATGGTTTTACTTCCTGTTTTAATTAAAACTTCATTCTGAATCATCAAAATTCTTTGCAAGATGATAATTTTTCTAAAGAACTGCAGCTGCAAACACCAACATCTGAACCCGCTAAGCATAAAGATCTTGACAAGTTTATATAATATAAGCTGCCAAGTAGACCTTCATTTTGAAATTTTCAGTCTCACACTGCTGTAAGATGATTGACTCCTCCATGGAAATGGGGATACTACACAGCCAATGCCATGGTGCCTTCGCTTTTTGGAGAAATGGTTATAATTTGAAGAGCAGTCTCTGCATTTCATAAAGTTAAAACCCATTCAGGATCCTACTAAGCAGATGTTCTGGAAATGGCAAGTTAAATGGACAAGTCCTACAGATTTCAGAATCATATCCTTGGGGGTTTTTGCTTCCATTCTCCTCCACCACAGACAGCCATACTCTGAGCACTTCTTGCTGGACATTTATGTCAAAGATGTGTTTTACACTCGTATTCACTGGTGCTTATGTTGGCACTGTTGGGAATGGGCTGCCCAGAGAGGTGGTGGATTCACCATCCCTGGAGATTTTTAAACGCAGATTGGATGTGGCACTGAGTGCCGTGATCTGGTAAATGGACTGGAGTTGGACCAAGGGTTGGACTTGATGATCTCGGAGGTCTTTTCCAACCCGATCCATTCTATGATTCTATGATTCTAACACTCTTTGGCTCAGGACTGGAAGTCTGGAACCTTCTCCTAAAACATATTGCTGATGGACACGAGCAGGGAATATTTCTTTTATTAACAAGCAGCCAAAATTGAGGGTTGCAGCCAGTCTGTTTACTCAACTATCAAGAATTTGAACACCTGCCTGAGAGGGTCCAATACTTTTTTTCTGCCTGAGAGACTAAAACATTACTCTTTCCTCCTCACTGCTTTACCCACCTAGAGCTGGGAAGGTGGATTCCTTTTTTAGCTGAAGCTATTCTATTGGACACTGAATATTTAAAACCTATTAAATCAGAATGAGCAGCAGCCTCTAGCCTAGGTTTAAAAATATATTCACTTACTTCACATGAATTTGTTACCAGAGCAGCAGCGAGGAGTTAGGATCCTCTTCCACACAGGCTGCTTTCAGGGAGAAGAGTAAGCTGATCTTGCATTCCCAATTAGTATTTAATACACCAGGCTCATTTAAAAGGGTAAAAATATCCTATATAGAATGCTTATGATGTCCATGCTGTAAAATACAGAGGCAGTCATTTCTCCATTGCACCAAGAGCCCAAATTCAAACATGCAGAGTGGGTCTACTGAGAGAATGTGCAGCTAATAGATGCAGAGGAACAACACCTAGTTATGGGTTCGAGAGCATCAAGATGTCTGTTACTGAGCTGCTCAGCTCTGCCAAGCAGATAGGCTTCTAGGCTCATCCACAAGTAGATTTTGGGGAACACAATAGTGAAAACAACGATCCTACAAACCTTAGTTTCCTTGAGGATTAAAACAAACTCAGTAGTTCATCATAGTGTTTGTGATATTAGGCATATAAATCCCAATTCCCTTTCCAGATCTGACCTTTAGCCTGTGCCTCCACTCTGTCCCTGCATAGATGTAAAGCAACACACAAAAACCAGCTTCACTTGCTTGTCTATATTTTATCCTACCTGTCACACAGAAGCAAAGGGTTGCCTGGAAAGAAAAAGAAGAATGAAACCCAAAAAATAATTAACACTCTCAGTGGTCAGAATGGGAGCACAAAACTCTTAAGTGCGTGACAGAACTTGAGGAAACCCTTATGCAGCAACACTGCCAGAATCATGATCATTTTTCAGCCTTTCAGCAGGAAAACTGCAGCTGTAAATCCAATCTGCAGTGGGCAACAAAGGAGATCCAACAGTTTACAACTGGTGTGAACTTTAAACAAGCCCACAGAAGTTAGGAAAGTACGCACTGATCAAAAAACGGCTCCAGAATAGGTCCAGGAGGGGCGTGAGCACTTCCCACGGGCTGGTCCTGCTTCACAGAGCAGAATGCCACCAGGAAACAGGCAGCCAGGAGGCAGCCACATGGCCTCATACGGGAATACGTTGCCACACCCCTCCAGTATTTCCCTTCCCTTGCAGCCTACCTGAAGCATGGCCTCATCCAGTTACATCTAAAGGGCTCCTTCCCCCTTGTAGCACATCTACCCACATCAGTCAGCTTCATCTTTACACAAACTCATGTTGTTTGCTGGGTAGGTAACATCCCAGAGTCAGTTTCAGATAAAACAGCTTTAGTGCTGGCAGGTGTGCACAGATGTAGCAGATGCATTATGTATTCTGTGTACAGGTTAAGCACACAGGAATACAAAAACCCTGATCCCTTCTACTGGTGTGCCACTGACTTCCTCCATCTTCAAAGTAAACTATGCAGAGTGGGATTTTTCAACATCACTCAGTACATGGGTTTGACTCTGATGCCTCTGAAGTGTCTGATTTAACTCCTGCTGTTTGTAATGAAAGCACTTACATCCACAATGTTTATCCCACCAAGAATTTCTCACTACCTCATTTCATCTGTGAATGATAAACACTTAACAACAGTCTCCTGCTTCTCAGTAGGCTGAGATCTGCTGTTAACAAGTTATCCCAGTATCCTAATCTAGAAAGAAGAAAAAGAACTGTCTGGCAGTAGGAATATCCATCCTTTTCTACAAAAGATTCCATTCATCAGCAAAAATGTTCCACTAGCTTTGTGTTTTGTTTGGGGTTTGTTTGGTTTTTGTTTGGTTGGGGTTTTTTATTATTAAGAGGAGGAAAAGTTTTAAAGATAAAAATTAGTTATGAGCAAATAGTGCTGGAAAGGGGTCTGTCACTTTACAAAAATAGCACCAATGCCTCAGTATCATGTAACTGTGATAAAGAGGCTGCAGCCCACAACGGTTTACTCAGTTCATCTTCTGAACTGGAATTCATGGGGCTTAAAAAACAAAGCCAGCAAAAATCCCCAGTTGGTGCCAGTGGGATTTTCCTATCCTTTTACCAACTCAGCAAAGCTACAAGGTCATTCCTGTGTACCCAAGAGCACTCTAGAATAGATTGTTCCTTCACTAAAGACCAATTAATACTTGGAGGATAAATAGTAACCACATGCCATCCAGAAAAGGTACTGACTCTGGAAGAAAATGAAGCAGCACCCAAGCAAATCAGAATATTTGACAGCGTTTTCAAGCCCCTCAAGCAGCAACTGTTACTGTTAAGAGTGATCAAGGCAAGGCATCATTTTTTGAAAACAAGACAAAAAACCCAGAATGTTTTTTCATTCAACATCACAGGTTATTTATTTGGAAAACATAAACGTCAACAAGCTAACATCAAAGTAAAACCATGCAGAGCTGAAAAATTTATCTGGCATCAGCATGACTCATGAACCCATTTCCATTCCTAAATCCCCAGAAAAAATGCCCTTGTGCAGCCACCATTTTTGTGTTATAAAAAAAATACATCAAAGGACATAGATCAGTAGCATGCAACAAATTATCTTGAAATTTCAGATGTTGATCTTGCAGCTAGCAAGATAGCAGGCCTTGCTTATCTTTTCAGACAACTATGGCTGCTTTAAATACAGGAGGGAATTTAGCTGAATCTAACATTCCTTATTCTGAGTCGTCACAACATTTTATGATAAAGCAATTCTTCTAGGCCTTATTTTCCAGCCTACAAAACAGAGGCCATAGGATTTTTTTCATGCACAATCTCAGTTGTCCTGGGCAGTGTAAGGAGTAATTTTACATCCCCAGTGGTGATGAATACCTTCATCAGTGAGATTTATTACTAATAAGTGTTAAAACATGTGCCTTATCTCTAGTCCAAATCTGTTTCAAATTCTTGCATTTCATCTGATGTAGACTCAGCCCTTAGTCTGCAACAGGAGTTTTCAGTTTTGTGGGTCTTTGGACTTTCTACAAAGTAAAACGAAATCTGGACTATTTAATAATTTTGCAAACCAAATTTCTTTTATGTGAATATGAGGAATCATTGGAACTGTTGTCTTTCTGCCTTAGCTATAGGCAAGGCTTGAATACATGACATACGTGTCTCTTGTGTTTCTTCTGTCCCTGGACAAATTTTGCTTATTTGAGTTTTGCTTATTATTTTTATAATTCACTACTTATTCAAGGTTTACAGGGAGTGTGAAATTTTGCAATTCTCAACCAGTGTTCAAAGGAATCTTGAATTTCAGAATTCTTGCAGTTTGACAATATAAAAAGGGATTCAGCTTTTATAATATGGAGCAGTTGACTGCCAGCCAGATTCATGGGCCAATCAGGAGCTTAACAAGGCAAGGTGTGTCTGGAGTTTTTGACACCTAACAACATCTTGGCACTACTAATTGCTCCCCACAGAGTGCTTGCATTCTCTGAATAGATGTCAGGCCTCTGAAACTTCCAGCCATCTGATATTGATGTTTTTTACCTAAAGGAGGACTCTTTGATTTTTCAATTTGCTTTTTCTTAGAGTTTGATCAATCCAACATCAATAACCTCTTTCTTGGCTAAACTCCAAAGATGAAGTTTCTTTAATCCCACATTAGAAGGAAAATTTGTCAGGACTGAATTACCCTTTTCCCATTTCAGAACTTTTTTTACTATCCAACATCCTTTTCAATGCAAGAGCCTCAGAACTAGCCTGATGTGCTGGTTTAGAGGTAAACCAGCAGGAGAAATGAGCTCAACACGAGAGAGATTATAAGTCAGAGCTACAATTTAATAATAATAATACAGTAAATACACTGACACAAAGGGAAATTGCTTTCAACTCCCAAAACACAGCAGTATAACCCAGTGCCCTGGGGTACAAACCCAAAGGGGTTTGTTAGCCCTTGTGCTGAGACCCACATAGTTCCCCCAAGTCCAAAGCAAAAGGAAGTGAAAAACCTGTTGGTGCAGGTGATGGCCACAGTCCCGTCAAGAGTGGTGGTCTCCTCCTGTCAAGGTCTTGCTGCTCCTCTGGGTCCAACGAGAGGTTCCCGAGGTCTTCTTACCCATCCCTTATGTACCCTTAGGGAGCATCCAGTCCCTCCCCTGGGGCGGGGACTCACACAATGGGTGATTAACTCTGTGAGTCATGGGCTATTTTTGGACTGTTGATGGCCCATTAGCAGCTACGCCTCCTCAGGCTGGGAGTGGAGGTGCTAACGACTCCCTGGGAAGCTGCTGCAAATGGGCCATTGACCTTGGGAATGAATAGAGGGGGTAGAATACACAGCTTTGATCATCCCCACACAGTGACAACTGGTCCCACCTGCTGAACTAGGACACCTGATTATTTCCTCAGTTCTGTTATTGCCATGGACATACCTGGTGCTATCTTTTTTAAAGATCCAAGGATCATACTTCTCAGAATCACAGAATCAATTACATTAGAAAGGACCTCTGAGAGCACTGAGTTCAACCTATGACTGAACACCACCATGTCAACTAAACCATGGCACTGAGTGCCATATCCAGGCCTTTCTTAAAACCCTCCAGGGATGGTGACTCCACCACCTCTCTGGCCAGATCATTCCAATATCTAATCAACTTTTCTGCAAAGAAATTCTTTCTAATGTCCAACCTAAGCCTCCCCTGGTGCAGCTTAAGACTATATCCTGTTGTTGACTACCTGTAAGAAGAGGCTGACCTCCTACCTGGCTACAACCTCCTTTTAGGTAGTTGAAGAGAGTGATAAGGTCTCCCCTGAGCCGCCTCCAGGCTAAAAATCCCCAGCTCTGTCAGTGTGCACCACCACCATCAGCCACTTCTTATAGGACATGCACCCCAGACCCTTCACCACCTTCACTGCGCTTCTCTGCACCTACTCCAGCACCAAAATGTCCTTCCTGAACTGAGGGGCCCAGAACTGGACACAATACTCAAGGTGTGGTCTTACCAGTGAACAGGGGAACAATCACCTTCAAGATTCCTTTCTTACAGGATGTCCAGCCTTCCTAGGCCCCTTTTGTTTTTACAGCCTGCTTCCCAAGGAACTTTCCCAATCAGTGTCTTTAATAAGCCAAAGTCCACTTTCTGGAAGTCCAGGGTATAAATCTTGTTGTTGCCCCTCCTTACTTCACCTAGTACTGAAAACTCATTTTGTGGTTGCTGTGCCCAAAGCAGCCTCTGACCACAGTACCTCCCACCAGCCCCTCTTTCTTTGTAAACTGCAGGTCTGGCGGGGCCTCAATCCTGGGAGGTCCATTTACCAGCTGGGTCAGGAAGGTCTCTTACTCAAAGAACCTCCCAGACTGCCTCCTCTCCTCTGTTTCCAGCAGACAGCCAGTAGGTTAAAGTCTCCCCCAGGAGCAAGGGCTGGTGATCGTGAATCATCAGCCAGGCACTTATGGAACAATGTTTTAATATAGGATGATTTCTTTAAATCATCATCCAAGACCACTAATTTTCATTCTGTTAGATATTTAAACTGAACCCTAAACATTTTAAGGGGGATTGGCTTCCAAAATATAATCCTCGTAAGAGATCCATAATTCTGAATGCATCATCTTGCATCTGGCTCTATTAATGCATACATTGATGCAATGAGACCAGTTTGGTAAGTAACCAGGATTTCTCAGGAAGAATTTTTACGTGTCATTACAAGTGCTGAGAGTTGTTATATTGCACCTTCAAATAGTTATGTTTCTTCCTATCTTGAAATACATTAACAATAGTGTGCTAGACCAACAACAGTTTTTCATAGAACCTACCCTAATGCTTTTTAAACAAGTTTTCTCATTTATTATTTCTACAATCACTGGACTATTTTATAATCCATTTAGTTTTCATGTGTGCTACCAATTTTTTAATCTAGATGTTATCTTGACACGGTGTTTGTCAGGTCTCACAGGAGTCTGACAGGTCAACATAATTCTTCACAGTCAATCAGAATGAAAGTACTTCCTTGGGCAAGATTTGGCATGTGAATGACTTCCCAGAAGACAGACATCCCCTTTACCATTAAATTTTGGCCAAAGAAGAGTTTTCTGTATTTTATTTAATTCATATGAACATACAGAGCATTTCTACTTTGAAAGATGGGAATGTGGAAAGCAAGCTGCAGTATCTAGGAAAAAGCAGGTGTCTTTGGTCTGTGGCCATGATGAATTTCTTCCAGGTGGGAGAATTTAAGCTCAGAATCATTTTCCTTAAATATTTATTTCCAAGAGATAAAGAGAATAGCAACATTAAAAAATGCAGAGGCACTTCTCATGTTCTCCTACAGATACTGAGAAATTTCTGTTTAGCTACTTAACTACTAGCGCAGGGTAGTTCATTCTGACTAGAAAATTAAATATATCAGAAGCTTTTATCACCACAGGACATGCATTTGTTCTCCTAAGAGAGCAGAATTGCTTTGAATGCAAGGTTTTTAATGCTTGTAAACCAGTGGTGATGGTAAGCAGACAGTTTAAATGAGCTGACACTTTCCCAGGCAAATATTGCTAGGAAAACATATGAGACTCCATCAATTTGGAATAATTGGCAATACTCCAAAGAGAAAAACAAATTTATTTTGTCTTTGAGTCTTTAGTTTAAATCTCCATGAAGAAATAGGCTTTACAGTGTACAGGTAGTTTATGGTTTGTTAGGATGTATTGAAAAATGGGAGGAGAATAACCACCATTGCAGTAGTACAGCAGTGACAGTCTACACTTACCTACTAACTGTATTTCATAAAGCAAAGAAATAGCTTATTACATGCCAGATACAAACCGCAAAGACACGAGAAAACTCTTGACATTCCCAATGTGTAAGCTTCTGAATTCCCCTGTCACTGACTCAGTTCTTGAAAGTCTTCAGCAAAAACAGCATTAAAAAAGCCAGTGGACTTTGTTCTTCATAGAACAGGATTTGTTTGAAAAAGTCTATAGATGATTAACTTAAAAAATAATCTAAAGAAAACCTGACATTGCTGCCTCCTGAGAGGTATATTTACTGGGTTTAGGCTTCCCTTCAGACTTCTGAAGGGAAAGCTGTGGCTTTTACCTGGTTGATTTGAAATGAGTAGAACTGAATTGTCTTGACCAAGAAAAAGTTCCAGAACATCTCAAGGAAAGATGATTTTTTTTTAGGTCTTTTCTTTGACATGGATCTAAGCAACTATTTGCTTTGATAAAAAAATCAGATCTAGATTCCTTTTATGATTTTTTTTAATACGTCACATTTAAGCACAATAATATAACAGAAATCCACATCACATAGTCCTTTTGTAGCCTTATTGTTGTCACTGCAAGACTGATATCCCCATCGTCACAAAAAAACCTGCAGCCAATTTCCAACCAGCAAACATGAAACAGTCAAGTTATCCTTTAACTGCCAATCAATATTATTCCACTGTTCTTTTTGGACATCCACAGGCTTGTAACCTGTATGTGGACAGTTTGGTAACAGCTATGCCTTGACACTTACTGGGCATGTGTCATTTTGACATATAGTATAAAAGCCTTCAAATCACCAGTCCAATGCCAAAATACCTCAGATGGTTCTGACTGGTGGGACTGCCATTTTTAAGTTTGCCATCATTAATTTGAGTTCTAAAACTACTGAGGGTAGGTTTTTGTTTTTGTTTTTTTTTGTAATCCCTCTAGCTTGATAAACCCAACTGGATATACTCCCTTAAATAGTAATTATAAACATATTAATTATTACAACTCATTGACTGCAGCATCTTAGAAAATATTATGATTTAAACTGTGACAGGGCAGTTACCTCTGTTGGCAAAACAGATGTGGAAGAGAATTATGTGGAAATGTTTCTCTGCCAAAGCGCTTCTTGTTAATATGGTGATCATTAAGCTGTTTGTATCATTAGTTATGGATTAATGTCTAAATCTCTATCAGATGCTCTCAGCCTTTCAATCCATAATTGCACATGGGAGGCAGTGAATTTAATTCACCAACATAAGGGTGAATGCCCCAAGAAACTGCAGAACTGGTGAAGGGTCTGTAGGGGAAGCCGTACGAGGAGTGACTGAGGTTGTCTGGTCTGTTCAGCCTGGAGAAGAGGAGACTGAGGGGAGACCTCTCTGCAGGTACAACTTCCTCGGGAAGGGAAGAGGAGGGGCAGGCACTGATCTCTTCACTCGGGTGACCAGTGACAGGACTCAAGGAAACAGCATGAAGCTGAGTCAGGGGAGGTTTAGGCTGGATATCAGGAAAAGGTTCTTCCCCCACAGGGTGGTTGGGCACTGAACAGGCTCCCCAGGGCAGTGGTCACAGCACCAAGTCTGGCAGTTTAAGAAGCATTTGGACAAGGCTCTCAGGCACATGGTGTGACTCTTGGGGTGTCCTGTGCAGGGCCAGGAGTTGGACTTTGATGATTCATGGGGGTCCCTTCCAACTTAAGATATTCTATGATTATATGGTAAGTTCAAACAAGCCAAAATTACCAAAGTATACCATTTTTAAACAAGCCCAATTACATTCATGGCCCTGAGAATGAAGGGAAATTTTTGCTTTGGAAAACTGAGAAATATGAAGTGCAAAGCTTGCAACCTGACTTCTCCACAGTTCTCTGAGCAAAGTGTGTAGTCAGCAACAGTGATGCTTTAAAAAGGATGCGCTGAGTAAAGTCATGCAACACTTTTAAATTAAACTTCTTCTCTCCCATAAAGGGCTTAAGTCAGGCCAGGCGAGATAATGCATGATTTTCCTGTCAGAAAACTTCAGCTGAAAGATACTTATCAACAAATTATTAAAGCACCAAAGGCTCTCGAAGTTTTATCACAATGGTCTTCTCTTTGCTGTTGTCTTCTAAAGTAAACAAATGCAGTTGTTTGCCCAAGATCATCTTTTTTTTAATTGTTTATTCATAAAAAAGATTAGATTCTGGTCAGAAAGGTAAAATCAAAGCAAGGAGCCTGTTTTAGTTATCTAAGGCACAAGGATTTGATGCTGTGAATCAGGAATGCAAGTGTATACATGGCTGTATGTTTGCAAAGAAAAAAAACAAACCCCACAAAACCTACCCCATACTGCTGTTTGTACATATTTGGACCCCAGCTTTCATCTGCATGTGTTGCAAGTATCTTCAGTGTTTAAATCCAAATGACACTGAAGGGAGGAGGAACTAGCTGAGGGAGTGGATAGAGATTTTTACAGCTATTGCTACAACACAAAGAATGGTGTAAAAACAGTGGAAAAGTCTAGTGTACCTCATTTTGGTTGGTCATTGCACAGGGGCTCAAGTAGTATTCCCGCTAGGCAGAACATCAGCTCTGTGACATGTGGTCACAAACACAGTTTCAGAGGGGGTGACAGTGAGGACAATGTCTGCAAGAGCAGCTTTCAGTAGCTGTTGCTGCTTCCAGAAATTCTGGATATGCAGCCTGGTCTCAGTGCTCCCCGTGTATTCCCAGCGTCCCACTGCACTTTGATACTCTGCTCTTACCCTACTCACCTACGCTCAAGCTTCATCTAGCCTTTGCACTGGGGAACATGTACAAATTAAGAACATAAAATAAAGGGTCTAAGAGACCAGCAAGGGAGCTTGGGAAACAAATACAAATTATATTATTCCTTTGCTTCATAGCTCGCATCCATTTTCTCTGCTCCAGGACAGCAGATGCAATGTATTACTGGAGAGTGCTCTAGAGGACCTAGAACAGTTGGGGCTTTGTTTGCTTAAGGCAGACAGTTTCATCCTTACACGATGACACAGCTTGTAATTGCCAGGAACATCTCCATCTTTAGTTTGGTGGAGCCATGAATTAACTGTTTCCTACCATTGCACACTTGCAAAATGCTTTTCTTACCTCTTCCTTAAACCATCCTGCAGGTACTAAATTAACCAAAACACTGGCAAGCGTGCATGCTCAGAACTTCACAGAACTGAATCCTCAAAGAAGTTGTCAGGGCCCATCACAGTACAGGTCATGCCAGCACTGATACTATAATTTCAAAGATTACCTCATATAAAGAAAAAAAAAGGAACTACTTGCAATATGCTATATGATCTTCCTTGTGAAAAGTAGCGAGCACAGAGTAATTTCTGATTTGGGACAGTAGAAGAAAACTATTAATTGTTTGATACAAAGCTATGTAGGGGAGTTCCCGTGGTGTAAAGGAGAGCACTCTGGACTCTGAATCCCAAGGTCCTGAGTTCAAGTCTCAGTGGGGACCGTCCCCTGGCAGTTCAATGCCTCCCTGCCATCCCATCCCGTCAGATCTGGGATGCTCAGCAGGGTCAGCCCTGGTTAGTACCGAGTGCTGTGACAGTCCTGAGGACTTCACTGTCACTGTCCAAGCTCACTTGGCCATGGCAAATGCACCTTAGGACTTAAACGGTGGGGCCAGTTCTGTGCACGCTGTGCCTCACCTAAAAAATCCCCTGCGCAGGCTGGAAGGGCTCACCCATGTGGGGAGAGCCCTTCCCAAATCTTCATTTGCGAAGTCTGGCCATACATAAAAAGCTATGTCAACTGGTATAAACATCCTTCAGTCAAAGGTATGGAAGCTGAATTCTTTTTACATTTGATACAATTACATACTATAATTCAGTTGCAGCACAAAATTTTATACACACCATGAACAGCTTTTCTGAACAGCTTTCAATTTTCTTTGTCATCATTCACTGTGTGTTTGGATTTATGACAACTAGATGTATTTGTAAGTCTAGGGTTTATTTTTTCTCAAAATATCAATTGCTATTTTATAAGTGGTAAAGCCAAAAGACTGCAATCTTTTAAATTGTATCTCTGGTCAAGCTCAAAAATACATCAGTAATCAGCACATTTTTTGCCTGTGTAACTGCCTGATAACTTTTGTATTCTTTATCCTCCCACCCACAAAATATTAATGAACTACACTGGACATGTACCTCCTGAACTATTGTGAAGAAACAGCTGAGACTGAATAAAGAGGCTGGTGCTACATCATTATAAAGCTTTATCTGTAATGAGTGTTGAACAGAACTTATTTTCTCTTAATAAAAGCACTATTATCTGCACAGTAACACCACTAAAAAAACAATGCAAGAGCTAAGGAGTTCTCACAGAAGTACATGTGCTTTGGGCTGCCTGATTGCAGATGCATTTATCTCAGTTCTAACTTAAAAGGAATTCTGAACATCTTGGAAAATTTTTCCCAATTGAAAAAAAAAAAAAGAAGAAAAAAATCAGATCATAATTATGTTGCTAGCATTGATTGCTAAAATTCCCACATTGCATGCACTAAACTAAACAAGGTTTGATCCCTTCAGAGAACTAAAATGATACTAGCTAAAATTAACTCTCCTATATGAATTACTTCAAGGCAATGAATCTGGACACAGAACAGTGAGAGGGACGAAAACTGGAATATCAGCCCTATCTCATTTTAAAAGGTGTGAGCAGTCATGCAGGAAGGATTTGATCACTTTTGCTTTATAGTCAATAGAATGATCTACAATTCTGCTTAAACACTAAACAAGCATTTCCAGTTCAGAGAATAAGCCATAATGGAAGTAACTTGAATTACCTACAGCTGCAGACTGTAAGCTTTTGTTGGGTCTGGACGTGTGGGTGTGTTACTGCAGGCAGTGTAGTGAACTGCCAGGTGCCAGCTGAACCAGTTACTCTTGAGGCACATCCTTCCTTACCTCATAGAAAAAGGGAAGCAAAAAAGGGAAGTATGGCTTCTCTCAGTGACATAAGTTATACACAGGGACTGCAGATCCAAGTCCAGCAAACCTATTATTTCACCAGATTAACTGTTGCCTTTGTGGCTGATTCCAAAGAGCCCATCATTCAACTCAAACTCAGTTTTCTTTACGTTAACAGCATTTTATTTCAAAATATATTAACCATTCTGTGCTTACAAAGGACTGTGGTGTGAATATAATATTAAGTTAAAAGCATCTTAAACCTGCTACAAAAACTGTTTTTATCAGGATGAGCACTGGTGCATACAATCAAAATTATTTAGTGTAAATACCTCTGCAATCTACACAAGTACTTCTCAATCTTAACTTACACGTTTTACTCTGCCACAGATGGACATAGGGGTTATATCTTCAATATTGTACATGCAAACCCAGGTACGGTACCAAACCCAATTATGATAAAGTTAGTTCCACTCTGAAGATATATCACATGTACATTTGCAGACAAAATTTGTGTCAACAGACAATAGAAGTTATTGCGCCAAATCCCCACAGGCTCTGGGTAGGGATGCACATTTTAGAACAACCCACGCTCTGTAATGCAACAGATCTGCTGCTAGGTTGGAGTAGGGTGTAGCCAGTCAGATTCGATGTCAAAAGTTTCTTTGGATTTGGTTTGGTGAAATTTCCCAAAGGGGAAAAAACACCAACCTTCCCAACCAACCCTTCCCTTAGTGTTCTGATCAAATATCAAACACTAGTTAGCAAATATATATAGGTAAGTACCCAGCTATTGGTATAAAAAGTTGGTTTCCAGCCATCATTGAAGCATAGAAAACCTGTTATTAAAGGCAACAATCTGAACAAATTGTATGCTTGCAGAATACACCAGTGATGACAGATGACAGAAACTAGAAACATTGTTCTACAGAGCCAGTAAGTTACAAGCAACACAAAAATAGTTTTTATCGCTACTTGTTGAAAATGCCCCCATTTTGGGATGAGACTGGCAAAAAGACAGTGAAATATTTGGACTTTGTTTTCCCAGTCTTATGGCCTGGATTTCAGCTCTTGAGCCAAATGAACTTTTGTTCTGCGGCAATTTTTTAGCTTTTCGATACTTCTTATACCAATACCATGAAATGCTTGCTTGATTTTAGGTCCTCATTAGATCATTGTATACAAGTCTAGTGGTAAAAAGTGAGGCCAATAGCAGAATATATATATATATATACGGATGCCAGAGCATGCACTCTGCTTTATTAGCTCGAAGATGCATCCTGCTGCAAGCAAATACGTTCTGCTTCTCACTCAAACCTGGCTTTGGTGTCACCACATAGTACTTATATTCAAAAAATAATCTCTAATGCAATGCAACATGAATTATATTTGTCCAAGTCCATCCATATGCAGAACAGATCAGGGATGCATTTACTTTACTTAGCAATTCCTTCCTGGATTGGACATACTATCTCAGTATGGCCATTCAAAGCATGCCCTTCCCTTCGGGCATCCCAAAAGGGGATGAAGCAATAGTCTCATGTACTAAACCATATTCAAAACAAGATACCCAGATTAGGTGTGGAAGAGATTAAGAGTCTGGGGAACTAGAGACATATTTCATGACCTATTAATTTTGGCAGCTCTTTAGAGGATGTGTGAAAATACTTCCAGGAACAGTAATCTGTCAGTAATACATTCCTAGCAGCTTTTCCCTACTTTATATGAACTACAACAAGGCAGTTGCAGTCACCCTACCAGTATTTGCTTGTCTCTTCCTGAATCCGTATCATGTAAACATAAATTCTAGAAAACGTTGCTTGTTTTTGCTATCTACAGGCACAATTATGTTCTAAGATATCATTAAAAAAACGATTGGACAAAATTTCAGTTAAAAGTCTGAACAGGAAAGAGACTGCTCATATTTATATGATGTTGCATATCAATATATGTATTTACAAACCCTGTACAGAATTCCTGAATATGGTCATCAATTCTGGCATTGTTTCTGGTTTCAAAACACCAAATTAATTTTCCACATTGCCTTTTTTTTTTCCTTTCCCATTTTCCTCTGCCCCTGATCACTTAAAAGCAATTTTGGAAAATTTTACAGTAGAGCATTAAGGTACTGTAGTAAAAGTGACAGATAAATGGTACCAGTTTAAAGATCAAGCCTCCCTAACGTTTGTTAAGAGTTTTGGGCAATTCTAGTTTTGTAGAAATAGAAATAAGATGGGAATTGCCAAAGTTTGCTTCAGCAGAAAGCTTAAGAAATAATAGTCAGAAGAAACCCTTTGAAATACAAGTCAATGTAGAGTTTAAAAAGTCGATGCATCCATGGATTTAAGAGATGTCAGTTGTCACTCAATAAAGATTATCTGGGAAATCAATTTTCTCTTGTAAAATTGCAAACCTGAAAGCAAACAACTGCATCTCTCGAAGAATGCTACCTCCATTATTAAACATAATGAATACTAACTCAAATCCAAACACCTTTTGGCACCTTCTGAAGGAAATTGTAGCCGTTTCCAGAGGTAGTATTCAACAAAGGTGCCACTATCTGCAGTGACAAATTCAAGTCCATATAATACAAACACAATGTTTGAACCATGGCAGTTGTGGAAGCATCTTCTGCCAATGATGCGAAGCTATGGAGTCTCAATAGAATAATGGTATTTTCCCATCCTTAGTGTATCAGGTCCATAAGAAGGGCAGCACCATTTGCAGTATTCTGTCACCAGAATTAGAGATCAGCAGCATAGCAATTCAGCTTCTGCTTTTACTGAGGAACATTTCACCCAGTTTGGTATCTTCAGGCTTCCTGAAAAACAATGTCTAACATTGTGCTGATACCCACAATGTATAATAGTGGAGAGAAAATCCAATTCTTCTGGGACAGTGCTTTTTCCTTATTTTGTTCAATTAAGCAGATTATGGATTTCCTATTCCAATAATAACTGGCAAAATACATATCCCAGTGTATCCTCTTCCCCAAAGTCTTTAAGAGAAGCCATTTACTCCTTGAAATCAGAGAAGCCTAAGTACAACCTAGATAAGCTGCACATACATATTTTCATGCATTGTGCATGAAAGTATCTGACTGCTGGCTGCATTACTAGATACATGGATACCAAATTAATTTCTGAAAAATTTGTATTGTATGCATTACTATAATGTTAACCTTTTTCTCTTTTACTTTTTTTTTTAAGCAGTCTTTCAAAATAAGTAATTTCTGCTCCCACCTGGTCATGGTGCATCTGTGCTGAAAGCCACCCTATTATAGTAAGGCTGGCAAAAGAACCGTGTGCCAGATCCTTGCCCACTGCAGTTTGTGGCTTCATGCATCCAATGAAGCCAGTATTTACAGTAGGCTGAAGTTGGCGTGCTGGGCTGTACACTGGCACTGGCACTTCTGCTAGCTCTGACACAGCACAGCTAAGGGACGAGAAGGGGTGGAAGGGCTAACTCTGACTTAAGTGCAGAAACAGCACCAGCCTTTTGGCACTACACTTAATTGCCACAAGCCTGATTTACTAGAAGAGAATGATAAAAACCAGCACAGTCAAATTTCACAATACCATGAGACCACATTGTCTTGGATTACTACGAACATTCTCTTCTGAACTCTAAATTTTTGGTTCAAATTGAAGACTACACATAGTAAATACATTTAGTAAATACCTGCTTCTGGAAAGACTGTTTACAGTATAGATACAGGCAATCAACTTCTTGCCTATAAGCATTGTGGAAAAGATGGTCTCTCCTAAGAAAACTGTAGAAAATTGCCGAAAAGGGTGCTTTCGGTGATTTGTTGCTGGGTTTGGGGTTTTTTCTTATGAAACCCATAAGACATCTACTAAAAGCTTATCCCACTGAGCTGCTGGTTGTTTCTGCAGATGAAGAAATATAACCATAAACTGGCTCTTTACAATGACTAAAGCCAAAACGACCAGTTTAATTATTTTCATATTAATGTGAGACTGATCTGAACTAAACTGCTCTGAGAGAGTCTGAGTCCTCTCAGAAAATAGTATAAATTGCTAAATATGCAATTACAAGGACTTCTATTTCTATGGGTAATTAGACACGTACTAAACACAAAGACCAAATACTCAAAGTACGCTCTTTCATAAGATGGTGTTTTGTGTTTTTTTTTTCCTAAATATGGTGACATTCAGTGAATATTTCCTATTCTAAGAAGGTGTTATTGGAAGGTTTGACTCTTCTTTTTCTTTCTTTTTTTGGCAGTATACTGTCACTGCACCACTACTGGACCACATAATTGGTTCCTCAATCAGGCACAGCACACAGCATGAGCTCCTTAAGCTACATTTACTGAGTAAGATTGTACTATGGAAGGTTCTTCATGGCAAATCTTAGCTGAATTTGAAACAGGAAGCATCAATATGAAGCCTCATTTTAAAGGAGGGCAAACGAACAAGTCTACAACAGATATGAATTCTCCATAAAAAAATGACTCCTCTTCACACAGGGAAAGTAAAAGCAAGGCATCCTCTCAGACGCTTTTACTCATTTGCCATTATGGAAGATAACTGTGTCTGAAATATGATTTTAATCTGCCTAACAGAGACCCTTCTTTGATCTAAGGTGATTGGGTGAAGGCAAAGGAAGAAGAAAACTTCAAACAAAATAATGCTTTAGAACAACTCTTTAAAATTACTGTGTTGATACCATAGGAATAGGAAAGATTGTTTCAGGGAATGAGACAGCAAATGTGGACAGTAGAAATGTCCTGACCAGTGAGCAAAGAGATGCAATGGAAAACCGGAAATACATTAGAGATGCAATTTTTTCTTGCTACTGATCTTCTTTAGATGCTGTCTACAATAATCTGAAAGAACACAACAATTCAGTGCAAAACCGTGAAGTAAACAAAAAAGTGATAAAACAAAGAAGTTTCCTAAGTAACACTATGTTCTCATTCAAGCTGATTAGAACGTTGCAGGATTACCTAGGGACAGCTTCATCATCCTCCACCCTAGCCAGCAGCAATTATAAAAACGTGTTTCATTAAACATTTCTCATGAGCCAAAAAGGCAAGGAAATAAAACCACAGGACAGACTTGATTCAAGCAATACATTCTTCTTATTCAGTGAGTTGGAAGTGATGTGTAGGTCTTTCAGAATTTAAAATATTAAATGAGATATTTCCATATTTTGATGAACTTGAGTCCATCTACCAAATTAAGCCCAATCCTGTCTTTCAAATACATACCTGCAAGTGTGCAAACAGAACACTCAACCCCACTCACTTCAATATAAAATTTCATTAGTAAAACTGCAGCAGCAAATTTTGAGAATCTAAAGAGCAAAGCTATTTGTGTCTTAATAGGCAGTCTGTTCATTGCAGAACTATAGCAGGACTTTCTTGCTTACTAAGTACCAGAGTACTTTCCACTCACTTTCCATGAAAATGTATTTTCAGAAACAATGTAAAAATACATACAACATCATCAAAATAAGAACCTTCCAAGTCTATCAGCACTCCTGCAACTCAAGTAGAACAAACATCTTAGTTACTGAGAGCTGTTTGCACACACAACCTAGATATCCTTATCCCCTGGATAAGAACGAATTTTTGTTTAACCCACTGCATTACTGTCAACAATAAATACAAGGTATGCCTGTATTTTGTACAACTCAATATCAATCAAACCAAAATAAATTCAAGAGAAGTTACTAGAAACTGAAAGGTAGTTCTTTGGTTAAGCAAGAGCATCTGCTACTTAGTACCCAGGGCCTCATTGTATTTGTGGAAAAGCTGTGCAAGTATGAAAAATATCTACCAAAAAAACCACTTCCCTTTTACAAAAAAGGATCCATTTATAAAGATCCATTGTGTCAAAATATTTCAACAATCAATACAAAAGGCCTTAAATGTCACCGAAACTGAAATTTAAGTAAAATTATATATGGAAGAGAAACATTAGAGGATTTGATGCTGTGTCCTGAACAACACATCATCTCAGAAATTCAAGAACTTTGTTTATTAATAAGATACACCTTGATATATTAAGATGTATCTTATGTCTTAGAAAGATATCTGGCCAGAGGCTTACAGAGTTAAAAAAACCAAACTAAACTAAACCAAAATCCATGTTTCCTCCCTTTTCTCTCTGGAAATAAAATTTGTTTGAGAAGTTAATTGAACTCAGCCACAGCATTTGAAAACCAACATTAAACAATCCCAATTCAACTTCTTCCTATTACTGAAAGTAGATGTGACTATCATACCTTACTACTGTCTGAAAACACTTAAGGCCTTGGATTAAATTTAGTTGACAAGATGACTCCACTGGGAGGGTGGGTAAGCTGCAAAATATCAGATTTCACTGCAAGTGAGGGCAAGATTTAAACTATTTAAACAAGTCCTCCTACTCCAGTAAGAGGAAAACTCACATTTAACAGTTTGCATTTCTACTGATTTCAGGAAGATATTACAAACACCAGTCTCCAACAACATTAAATTTCAGTGCCTATAAGAGGATAACATTTAAGTGTTATTATGAGTTACAGGTGATGGTTGAAGCCTATAAAGAAATACTTTGAGGAGCAGCAAATATTTATTTTATACTGTCATTTCACAACGAGGAGTTTACACTTCTTTTGCCACTAGATTAACTAAAAATAAATACTTTGGAATTACAGCTTTCCTTAAAGCTACTACAATTTAATTAGACAAATAACTCAAAAAATAAAAGCCAAGTTAGTAATTTCAGCAGATAATGACTCCAGTGGATATACCTGTCCTCTTAACTATTCTTTTCCTGAAGACAGAAGGTCTTCAAAGACTTCAAAGAGGCAGTTGAACTGTGTGTTGGTATGCAAAGCCATGGGAAGTAGACTTTCTCTCTTAAAGAGGCAAAGTGCATGACAATGTAAGGCCAGCAGATGTTTGAGAAGTGTTTTCTCCTAAACCCCAAGCTATGCTTCCCTACGAGCTGCCCCCAGGCACAGCTGGAAAGGGACAGAAGGCCATGGCTGTCGTGAACTCAAGATAGGAAACAGCAGTTCCCTCATGTTGAAGAAGTGCAGCACAGCACCTTCATCACTCTGCAGACATTTTGATCTCCTCAGGACTCTCTCTTGAAGACCTGGGGGGCAGGGGAGAGGGAAGGAAAAGTGAAAAGTAAGACTTAAATCTGCCCAGTGATTACAAATAATTAGCTTCCTACAAAGTGAGCAGGAAATAAACACACATGCAGATTTTTGTGCATACTATGGGAAGCTCTATCTATGGCATATAAGGTAAGTCTTGGAATGCAACTTCTAAGTCAGAGAGTACACCCAGGTCTAAATAGTATTTTTTCTCCTAAGTTGCCTAGATGAAAGATGACAACATTGTTCATGTGAATAAAGCAAAGGATTATTTCTGACAGGCAGAGAATCCTTTTTAAGATATACACATAAAATGAGCTAAACTGTATAATTTAATAAGACAGCAGAGACATTTAAATGGCTACTGTCATTAACAGTATCACAATGTAGTTTCCAACTTTAATTAGTTATTTAGCTAGGACCTTATTCATCCCATTCCTTAACATTTCTACATTCCACATTCGGTAACTTCAATAATGACATTAATCAGGATCATACTTTTAATGGAATAATGACTTTTTTTTTAAAAATCAAGTTATGTTTATATTTTGCAGTATTGTACATTAACACATAAAAATTAAGTATTTTTAGACAGGCCCTTCATTAAGGACAAGGAACTCTATTAGATATCCATGAATAATAGTTATACAAAGCAAAAAGGATGTTCAATCATCTCCTAGCACAACAGAAACATATAAATTATAGGACACAAAGGTGTTATCAGTGTATTTTCTAAGAGAGCCTTCTGTAAGAGGCTGAGAGGTGTTAAACAAACACTTCAAGTATACAAGTTCCAGTGAGTGTTTTACTTCACCATAATTTTTATTTCTAGAATATAGGATAGTTGAATCATCTCCAAATACTCCAATACTCATGTAGGTGTAGATGCACACTCTTACCTAAAACTCATGCACTCATTCTCCGCACCTGTGCAGACATGCACTGATCTGTGTAAAAACATAATGCACACAGTAAGACATTCATAGCTCACCGGTAAATCTGTAATGGCCACGGTGATTGTGATGGAGTGGGCACTGAATTTGTTGGGCTCACCAACATGGCACTATATATGTTGGAAGCAACCACAAGTATACAGAGTAGAATTGGTCCTATGATGGCTCCTTCCAGTCCCAGGTAATATGCTCCACCAGCTACTGCAAGACCTGTCAGGTATGGATGACCACCTCTGTCACAAGAAGAATAAAATTAAATTAAGAACAGCAAACACAGTATTATCAATTATGAAATGTGAATTAATAATCATGTTTTATCAAGCTTAAAAATGACACAACTATAGATACCCATATTTACACAATAAACTGCTGTTTGAATGACCACATAAATGTCCTAATCTGTATTCTGTGCTGTATTTGCACAACAGATCAAACAGCACCGTAGCCTGTAACCCTGGTAATATCCACAATGGAGGAGTTACTTTATAGACATCTACTGAGTAATGTCTGCAGGAGTTAACAGCAAAAACATCTCCATTTTTGGAATGAAAAGATGCTTGACTATGAGGACTGTCCATGCTTTATGGTCAAGAACTGTTAAATTTTAACACAATTACCAACATGTACTATGAGCATCCCTGGGCAAAGACATTAATTTACACAGTGATAGCAACTTGCATTGCATCTTTCAAAGAACAGTTACCTTATAGACTTTAAATAAATAGCCATGTCTTCCCATTTTGTTATAAAAAACCTGTCCAGTCTAAGTGTTTGTTATTAGCTTCCAATGTTTTCAGATGAAAAACAACCAGATTTTAATGAACATAGCTTTTGATAAGAGCTATTATGGCAGCAAGTAAACCATGACACTTTTATTTTCCATGTCTGAATTCAGGTCCAAAATGCAAATCCTACCAATAGCATTTACTCAAAACCTGCTCATCATCCTTCATTTGTTATAGCTAAAAAATGCTGGCAATATGGAACTGTACAAGAAAAATTACAGCTGATACTTCGCACACAGTTTTCAGGAAGTTCCTCTAAATTTTGATTGTAATGCATTGAAAACACCAGCTAGTCAGTTCAGAACTCCAGCAGTTTCTGAGGTTTCTGCTAAGGTCCTGACTTCTACTCAACTCCCACATTTCAGGTCTGCCTTTATCACAACTGTATGCAAAATGAGACCATGAAACAAGACCTACTAACTCATACACACATCAATCATGTCTCACCTAGATCAAACTTAATCTACTGGCATGGCCATATTGTTTCTCTGAAGGGACAAACTTGACCTTAAAGTTTTATGTTTCTCCAACAGTAGACACATGATTCATTTCTAAACCATTAAAAACTTCAAATAATTTTTTTTGCCAGCATTTGTATCAGTTTAAATGTTCTTCTGGCTAGTTTGCTAAATTAAACAACAGATCACCTGATGAAACAGGACTATCATATGAAGTTAATCCATTTAGAAAAGCCTCATAACGTAATTATAACTATTTCAAATAGGTTTAATCTAATCTGCAAGACAGAATGATGCTTATTGTTCTATTTAATGGGAAGAACACAATTTTGCTCCACTGTCAGAAAATCTATTCCTGTCCCATATATTTTCTGGACAGTAAACAGAGTCTGCATGCCCTACAGTCAAAAAATGTATTCTAGTACGAAGAAGAATTATTGGCTGTTTAAATACTAGCCTTAAATTTATACATGATTTATTGTTAGAAAAAAAATGTAATTTGATTATACTTCTACTTGTTAGCTTTAATTAATGCAAAATAACTAGAGCCACAGTCTTTGAAAATTAGTATTAATATTGGGCATATTATCATTAGGTACTCTCTGTTCAACTGATTTCCAGCAACACAGAACTTACACACTTGATGTCCTGATTCTACGTTAACTCTCCTGTAATAAAATCAGCACAAATGGGGGACTAGTACCACCATGTAACTAAACCTGGACCATGAAGTCCTTGATTCGGTTTACTAGGATTGTTTCTGATGATAAAGACAAAAGCAGTAACTAGAGAAATACACCTTTATACCTATATAGTACATGGTTGTGAACATGTCTTACATATCTTTGCCAGCTCTGTTTAACTGTGCTGCCTTATCTTCTAGTCTGTGTTGCATAAAGGTATTTGCAGACAAGCGCTGCAGAAAACATCAGGGGACATTTCAGCTGCACTCCACATACAACTGCAAATGTTGACTTTGTCTCCATCATTTGGAGTTTGCTTCTCTGTGTACAAACTCAAAATTGAAACCATGTGACATTTCAAGTCAAAAGAGGCAGCCAAACATCTACTAAGTTCTTTGAAGAAATCTGTGCCTACCTCCCACAACAGGAAAACAGCACTAGCTACTGTCTCAGTAGAAGCCTATCGTCAATTTTGCAGTTTCAACAGACTTTTGCACTGGACTATGGTAACACAACACAAAGGCTGGCTTTAAAAAAACCCTCAAAATTCTCACAATCCATATTTCAATGAATGAATGAATTAATTAATTAATTGAAGTATTCCTTCAGGTCCCAGACTAGCTCATGGTTTTTCTTGTTCTGCAGTATCATCTGGCATTAACAGACATAAAGGAGAATGCTACACAGACCCTTAGTCAATGACTAGACAAATAGAAAAGGTAAACTAATTCTAGAAATCCCGGCCAAAATAGCTAATTTTGCTGATGTTGAGTTCAAGACCCCTGAAGTGTCAAAGTTCACAGAAAAGAGACCTGGGAAAACAAAGGCCAATAAGACTTCCTACTATCACTACACCTATTCCTATGCTTGAAGATACTTTGTCACATGCTCCAGAAAAATCAGTTTAATTAAAGGCATCAGTGATTGTCAATAATTTTTAGCATGCTAACTTTAAAAAGTCTTCAATGTACTTACCCTGATATATCTGAATAAATTGCTGTATCTACAAAATAAGTTGGCAAGAGGTGAAAAACCAAGAGAAAAATGGCTTTGCATCCCTGTCCTTGCACAAGCCACAAATCTAGGACTGCAGGGACTGCTGCCCAGTACGTCCCCAGAAATGGCACTGCTCCAAGGATTGCTGCTAATGCTAGAGCACACAGAAGCAAAAGTGAGAAAAAGACCAGTGAAACATGTCACAAATATATTTACAGTTAAATTCTGAAACTTTTCCCACATCAGTAATTCCCACTTCTATCAACTGCTCTAAGTAAGACATTGAAGAAATGCCACATGAGGCTCTTGGTGTTTTATAGCAGTGGTTTAGGAAAAAAAGAAAATTACACTATTCCCCATACAGAAGAACTTCATCAACTGACAATCATAGGGAGTTACTTCCAAAAGCGGCCCCAATTCAGAAATATTTGAAGTTATACCAATAATACCCACTTCAAACTCTTACACTGCTTCAAATCATCAACTGTGCATAAGAAAGTATATGAGCCCACGTCTCAGTCTAACTTACCACATCTCCTGCTGTCAATCACAATCAATGAGAAACCAGGCAAACATAAAATTCATGACTTACATATTTCTGTATGCCAACATGCACACACAGGTGTACACCCTTCTGATTCTACAAACACCTGTTGTAATCTAAAGTGATACAATACTGCTGTCATTTTATTTTAATGCACCAAGAATGAACATAATACAAAACACAATTAAGTACATTTTTTCCTCTCTTTTTTTCTTTTTTTTTTGGTGTCATTAACCAGAAAGCAAAAAATGTTGAGATTTTGCATGTAGTTGAAAGAAAAAGACCAATTACTTTCTAAGCAGGTCTAATGACAACCAGTACCTTTAAGGTAGTTGCACTTCAAATACAGCCATTTCCTGTTATATTGAGGTTTCCTGCTTTATGCACCCCTCAGGTTTCCTTGTACAGGAACATTTTTAAATTACTATTATTATTATTCTTTCTAGAGGAAAAGAGGCAAAAGAGGAACAGGGGAGATGATTTTTCACTGAAAAACTGTCCAGACATTTTCAATGCAAAGATTAAAGAATAAAGAAAACCAGAGGCTGGTAACAGTCAGGCAACAGTACTGAGAATAAGGAGCATGCCTCCATCATGAATTTTCATGAAACCACATCTTCCTGCATTTAGGCATCTTGAAAAATCAGCACCTGTCAACTATGAAAGAAACAGAAGCCAAGACCAGCAGAATGAAGTTAAAACCTGAAAAGGCTTGGATTGAATACAAGGGAGAAAGAATTACATCCAGCAAAAGAAACAGACAGAAGTAAAATAACTGGCAGGGAATGTGTTTTGAAAACAGGAAAAGTCAAGGCTCAGAGATAAGACAGCAATTAGGGCTTTCTCTCCACCCTACCCATGGCCATATTATCTGAGACTAAACTTGCTGGCAACACTTAATCCTTCTCATTTTGTTGAAGAAATAATTATGTAATATTATTTATAAATGTTATAATTGTTCAGATACTTACCAGATGGTATGAAGACTATGTTAATCCCAAATATAGTGTGAGTCAGCCAAGTGTAGAGTCCATAGAACCCAGCCATTTTGAGGGAAGCATCAAATACACCTCTAAAACAATCAAAGAAACTCTTGTTAATTTTTATTGGCAGTAGGATTCCAGAAACTGTGAAGATATACACACAAGCTGCGTTGAAAAACTGAAAAGCCATTAGTGCCACAAATAACTCAAAATGAAACATTTGTGCATTGGTTTCCAATGAGAATAAATATCCTTCACATCTGTCATTCAAGTCATATAGACACAAAAAACTCTCATACTCTTCTTTACTGTGCAATAGGTTACAGGGATAAATTCCTTGAAAGAAACTGCTCAAGCATCAGACCACATCCTCTATCAAAAATAACCTTCTATCTATGAGGAGCAGTACCATTTTACATACAATCTACTTACTACTTTTTCTTTGCCTTTTTCCACTTCTAGAGGTTCATTCATTTTTTTCCTGTTTACATTTCTATTTTTCTAGTCATTTTGATTGGCTTAAAACCACTGATATGTGAAGTGAAATAGGCTATTTAAACTCTTACTAGTTTTCTACATATGTATATGTCTTTCTGAATGAAAATAATTGAGCATCTCACATCCATTATTGGATTTTAGTCTCAATATCTTGATATTCCTAGCTTTTAGGCTGCTTACTAAGTTACAATACTAAAAACCAAACAGAAAGTCTGGCAATCTAATTCAATCCTGCTCAATCTACTTTCAACACTCTGGATACCAAAACAAAGTTCTCCTCTCTAAAGTGTGACCACAGCTTTGAGAGGCAGCAAACAGGCAACTAAGTGCCCTACCATTTTTACAGCACTGGGGCACGTACACATGTGGAATATCTCATAACTGAACTGAAAACCCATGCTGTGGGTCTACAGTCACAAAAATCATAATAGCAAACTTGTATATCTCATCACAGTATTATGTTGGGTTTTAATCCGTATTTGAGAGAGGCATGAAGTTTCCCAAAGTTACTATTTTAGCTTCAGTCCAAGTAACTGAACTATCCCTGAGTTCCTCACCTCGGGACAATCTGAAGAATCACATCACTGCAGAAGTGGCAGCACACACATAAATGTGAAGTCTGCTGAAGTTAAGTTACCAATTCATAATGTGGTTTTAGTTACACTGACTGTGTCTTTGCAGTTTTGGGAACTCTGGTAGGAGGATCAAGAGGACTGGAAGACATACAACAGCAATCATAGAGCCAGATGACAACTGGCAAGACTATCATTGCACTTTGAAGGGCAACACAGTCTGTACAGAAAACCAGCCCTTTCTGGATCTAAAGTCTCTAAGACTACAATTTCTTTCCTCCACTGAGTCCATAGTCTTCTGGAAAGAAACCTTCCCTAATTTTAAATTACTAAGTTGAATCTTTTCTGAAGTACTAGCAAGAATTCCAAGACTCCCAGTTTTTGCTTCTTTGGCCACTATCCTCATTATTATCTCTGTGTGCATATTTTTGCTCTCCTTTCCTACCTAAAGGTTCACATAGATTTCCAAATGACTTCTGAATCAAAAGTATCTTATTTAAAATTCACTCACTGGAAGCTATGAGTGCATGGTAAACCTCACAGATCAACACTATTGTTCAAAATGCAAGATTCTCCCAGCGGATAAACTGGGAACAACTGTTGTCAGCCACCTTTCCTCTCAAAAGAGGGAAAGAGAAAATATAGAAAAAAAAGTAAACTTTAAAGAATGACCTGAAATAACAAACCTAACCTTTGACAAGCAAGTATTATGTGGTATATAAAGAAAGAAAAGGAATATTTACAACTATGTGGTGGCCTCAATAAAAAAAGCCATAACATTCTCCAGTTTAGAGAAACTTCCATAATACTATAAGAGAAAGTCAGACCAAAATACATAAAATCTATAGATTTTGAAGACTGACATACTCACCTGTACCTTAGTTATAAGAAAAGTAAGCTTCTGGCATAAAAAAATTTGGAAGGACAAGAGAAGACCCCAAAACCCAAAGCCATACTAAGACTGCTAAATGTGAGTTTGTATTTAAAACTCAAGATATTTCCATACTTTAGCTACTGAAAAGTCTTTATATTCTGCATTTTCTGTGACTTTTAATTCATGTCTACTCCTTCTGAGGATATCAAAGGAGCATAGTATTTTTGTAGGGAGAACTTGTTTATTAATTGAAAGTGATTTTGTCAATCATTAAGTATAAATGTAATACAAAAAGAGGTGAAAAATAACCCATCAATCAATGTTTTATTTAAGGATACCTTACAAAAACAGAGGGTTGAATACCATTTTAATCCACATGAACCACTTATCTGTGGTTGGATTTTAAGAATTTAGAAGACTAAAGAAATCTGTCTGTACCTTTGGCAATGGAAGCCTCCAGGCAGAAGGAGTGGTGATGTGCTATCTGTATTGCAATGGTCAATGAGGGTGCAAGAAAAAATCCCATCACTTCTCCTGGTTGCAGTAAAGATACATTTGTTCCCACTAAGCCCCTTATGCTTTTGTCAAGCCAACTGCCTCGGTCTTGTTGGTCTCTTGAATCTTATTACTGTCCTATAGGAACACTTTGCACCATAAAGAAGGTATCTCACAATTTCTGAATTTCTTAACTGGGGACACAAAGTTTTCAAGTTTTTTAAATGCCATTTGCCAGGTCCTTCCAAAACAAAAGCAGAAATGCAAAAGCAACAGAGCAATTTGTTAGAAGGAGACAATAAATATTTAACAGCATTTGTAAGAACCCTGATTTCAACGTGCTATAATTCAATTTTTAAGTAAATCTTTCTCCTATCAAACAGGAACAGCAGCACAAATATGTCACAGTAGTAAAAAAAATATTTTAGAACTCTTTTGTAATAAAATTAACAAGATCTTAACAACTTCTACATGTATGTCCCCAAACCATATTTCACTATACAGGTGAGGCAGTGCTCTAGCTTGAGACAGGTACTGGAAGTAGCAACTTCACTTGAAATTAAAATATCCATCTGCAACTGAAGGAAAGACTTACTTTTTAAACAAGCAGTCATTTTAGATTTTTCCCCAGGGAATATAAAAGAAGGGAAGACAGTCTTCTTATGGTAACCAAAAGCAAGACCTCAACTCAGGGAAAAAATCCACTGAAAGTGTCTATAAAACAAGTTGCTTTCATAGTTTCAGCTCAAGGATTTAACAGTCACAACTGATTGCTGAGAATTTAACTACAGCATAGTGCAACTGCAAAATTGTTTCTCAATCATAAGAAAGCATCCAAAAATTGCTATTCTAATTTACGCAGTTTTCACATTTCGGTTCACATAAATCATTTTTTTTCCTCAGATTAACTTAATTGAACTTTAAATTAGAGTTCAGTCCTGTCTTTTGATGATGTAGTTATACAGTTTTAAGATAATTTTGCCTGTTAATCTCAGTACTTGTTCCAGATGTACCAGCAGAATAACAGAAAAGTTAACCATGGACTAACAGGTATGTCTTCGTCTGATGTTGTTCTGCAAGTTAATATGTAATATATTTCAATGGCAAAATAGAACATTCCTCTGCAATTAGACTGCAGACCAGTACAGCATCTCCCCAGCTCCTTGGATTTAGCACACACAGCTAATAAGCTGAAAGGAGAAGGCATCAGACAGTGCCAAAAAGTTAAGAAGCACCAGTGGTCCAGCAGGAAGTGGGAGCAAGCTACACCTACCTAGTTTTGTTCTTCTCCTCTCCTTTATTGTGGTTTGTGTCTGCCTCAACTAGTCATACAAAAAGCAAAGGCATCCTACTCTGCGGCAGGCATGGCCCAGGAGAACTTTAAAGTCTCTGAAAACTTACATTTGATACTTCTGTCACAAAACTAAGAATCATATCTTAAAGTCTCTAGAAATTCATATCCCTTTCGCTTCATGGTTAAAGGCAGCAAAAAAATAATTCTGGAAACACTAGTCAGAATCCTCATTAGCAGTTTGCTTCAGCTACTCTGCATCTGCAACACCAGATCTTAAAGATGATGTGGTATGCTAGTGCAAGAGCTGAATCAATTTATTACCATCTGTAAAATGAAGACTTTCCTGGTGTAATTATGACAGTAGATAAATTTAATCTCTTAATACGTTATTGGCACACATACAGCGTCCTTTTATATACAAGAGTAATTGCATGCCTCAGAAATCAGAAAATCCAATTGCTGCTCATGTCGTGCTTTGGCACTGTAGCTGGACCAACCACTTTACCTGAAAGAGCTGTCATCTACAAAAGTGTAATTTATGAGCACTTCATGGCAATTTGGTGTAAGGCACACTTAGACATACATACTCCATTTTACTGAGATTTGAAAAGCATGTAAAATTTAAAAAAAAAAATCAGATGACATGGGTCATGCCTCACATTATTCAGATTAAAAATGAAAAAACTTTTGTCAAATGTTTCTGCATAGCTGGCCTAGTTCTTGTTGATGTTATGCAAGTTCTTTCTACTTCACTAAAAAAACCCCTAGGGAATTTGCTAGTAGATTCCACATGGGAAAGTGCCACCTTTTCATTTTATGGGTTTTGTGGGGGTTAGTGATTTGGTTTGTTTTCTCTTTTACTGACTGGCCATAAAATGTCCAGAGCTTCCCCTTTGTTTCTACTGTAGTTTACATTAAATGCATGTCCCCTTGCACTCAGGTTCACTTCGCAGAGCCTGCAGGTAAGGTCTCTTCACTAAGAGCAACACAGTGAAACTTCAAAAATTTCAACCTAATGCTGCAACAACTCCAGCTGAAAGGAGCTCTTTAGCTCTAAGCATTCATTTTTTGACCTTGGAGGTAATTTGATTTCCTTCATCTATCTTTTCCCAGAGCACTGGAGAAAAGAAGAGTATATGAGCTGAAATAATGAGACTTGGAGTTAACAGAAGGATTATAGCAAGCACATTGTAAACACAGAAGAGAGATTCACTGGTTATTACACTAAATTTATAATGAAGGCATATTGGCCCTGAGCTGTGAGTGGGCATAAGAGTACAAACTAGACAAAGGTGGTATTTGTCTCTGGAAAAGTTTACAAGAATTACCATTTTTCTAAATTCCTTACAAAACACTACAAGCCACACAGAGGTTTGCAATCCAATTAGAATGCAAGTTTGTTACCAGGAACACCCTCAGTCAAAAATACTGCTAGAAAAAGATGATTTTCTCTTTTCTGTCATCTTCTTTACACCACTGATATTTGATATTTTCCTGTATTCTCTAAGTAGACATTAAAAGGATTGTACTGTGTATTTCTTGTAAAATCCTTCTGTTTAAAAGAGCTGACTAATTCAAAATGATACTTTAAGAAATTTCAGATCTTCAGTTTCTTTGGAGATTACAACCTTTACATATGAAAAGTAGAGAGCTCAAGGTTATCATAAGTGAAACGCACTCCAAACTTCACAGCACAGTTTCACAATTTATTTCAGATCATGTTAACTTGGAACTGTCCCAAGAAAAGAGCCCTCCCATTCCACTGTTCTCAAGCATTCTCCTCTGCCCCAGATCCCCCTCACTCTGCCTACCTGCCAGCACAGTCTCCATTATGCACCACAATTTTCACAATGAATTCAGGCAATAATGATTTTTCGCTGGGTTAATTTTAACTAACTAGTTCAGGTCTCATCTCTACTCCCCATCCAACTTATAGGTAGTGGCATAAATAGCTGCCTTCTCACCAGGAAAGAAGCCGACACACTCGTTGCTAGAGAGCAAGAACTCTTCTTTGCACAACAGTGCTGCCTTACCCCAGCTGACACTAATGGTCACTGTCACCCTAACTTCAAAAGCAAATAACTTCTTCCTTCAGAGACCACCAAGATCTGTTGCAAAAGACAAGCTGCCAGTGACAATCAAAGGATGGACAGCTATTATCTTAGAAAGGACTAAGGTATCCTTCTACAATTTCAAGTGATCATCAGGACAACACTGAAGAATTAAACAACTCCAAGTAGTCCTTTTGCAAAAAACCACTCAAGCTGTACTTTGACTCTCTTTAAGAGTTCTGTTCTTTTAGCAATAAAAAAGATTCATTATTTTTCAGTTTCAAATTTCACATTAAAGTAAGCAAAGTGTACTAAGATATATTTCAGCTATGAACAAAGCAGAAGTGGCAGTAAGTGTTTCTTGACAGAGTAAGATCATTTAGGATCAATATAAATATGCAAGTAATTTTCAGAGATGACTCCATGCCAAGATTTCAACAGTTTTGCTGCTGAAATTTATTTATCATCATTCTTTCCAATGATACAAATGAACAAAGAGGCAACAGCTGCAACATATGCAGGTTAATAATGACACAAATCAGACAAAGTGATATAGTCTTGTACAAAATATAGGTCCTTGAGATGGTGTAATATGCAAGTATTACACACACCTCTCAGGGCAGGACAGGGCTCCAGTGACTGTATCAAAATTTCATTAAAGAGTGGTAACTAGTCTGGAAGGGCACAATAGCACACAGATTTTTTTCTCTAACAGAAACATCTACATTCCATGAAAAGGGACAATTAAAATGTAGTGTAACTTTTAAGAAATTCTACATCTGATTGTTTCTTTGAAATACTTTTCTATTTGTTGTAACTTTTTAACTACTATTTTGGCCTGTTTCAATCACATATACCTTGCAAACTTAAAATTATGCTTCCGAGAACCATATTTGGGAAGACTAGTTATTTCTACACCAACTATTTCTAACATTTCCAGATTCTTATCATGAGTAGACCATGATGCTTAATAAATGAAACATCTAACTATTCTTAAAATGGATCTTGGAATGTAACATATCATAGAATCATAGAATCGATTGGGTTGGAAAAGACCTCCGAGATCAAGTCCAACCCTTGGTCCAACTCCAGTCCATTTACCAGATCATGACACTCAGTGCCACGGCCAATCTGTGTTTAAAAATCTCCAGGGATGGTGAATCCACCACCTCTCTGGCCAGCCCATTCCAATGCCTGATTACTCCCTCTGGAAAGAATTTTTTTGTGATCTCCAACTTCAATTTCCCCTGGCAGAGCTTAAGCCCGTGCCCCCTTGTCCTATTGCTGAGTGCCTGGGAGAAGAGACCAACCACCTGGCTAGAACTTCCCTTCAGGTAGTTCTAGACAGTGCTGAGGTCACCTCTGAGCCTCCTCTTCTCCAGGCTAAACAACATAAACCCATATAAAAAGCTAAACTTGTTCAGACCGAAGGTCTGTCTACTAGCATCCCATCTTCAGTACAGTCCAGCAGCACACGCTAAGGGAACAAAGAAATAGGAGAAAATAATCTAACAATCCCCACTGAAATTCTTCCAGCTTTTATTTCCACCTCAGGGTGGAACCTGATGCAGGCTCTCTATTTAGTAATCTTCAGCTAATCTCTCTTCTTAGTCCTCATGTTCAATCCTGCAAATTGCTGCAACTCTGACATTCTTTGGCAAGACCTTACCTACATCTACTGCCTGCTGCACAAACCTACATTTTTTTTTGAAACTTCCTACTTTCTTTTTGATGACTCTAAGATTTTAGATAAAAGAAGACCACAAACAGTCCAGCCTGGTTCTTCTCTTCCCACTGGTTCCAATTCTGCAAACCTCAATTTCTGTAACATCCTTTTTTCCAGGCTGAAGAGCCCTAACCAGCTCAGTCATTCCTCATACAGAAACTGATCCATACTTCCATTCCCCTAGTCTGTCTTACTGCTCTCCTAGCTTTGTTAATTGCAGGAACCAGAATGGCACACAGTAATTCAGGGTACAGGCAAACCATAGATTCATACAATGGGAGTAGTAGTCTGTGTTTCTGTTGTCTAGATCTGTTCTAATAAACCTTCACATTTGATATGCCTGTCAGATGTTATTAAGTATTACCAAGCACTGAACTAGCCAGTCTACCAGAAAGTACAGCTCCCAACAGGTAGCAGTCAGCACAGTGGTAATTCCTTTATGTGTGAAGTTAGGACTGGTTTTCACCCTCATACATCACTTTCATCTACAGTACATTGTATCAGTTATTTTATTGCCCAGACACTTCTGAGTTTGTCTACAATCCTGCCACATTCACAACTTCTCTGGGCAACCTGTTCCAGTATCTCACCACACTCAAAGTAAGTAATTTCTTTCTAATATCTAATCTAACCCTACCCTCTTTCTGTTTAAAGCCAATATCCCTAGTCCTTGAAAGCCTCTGGAAAGAGATGCTGTAAAAAACCTTTATGAAATTTCAGTACAATAAAGGAGACAGATCAACTTGCTAATTGTCTTGCTTGCCCACACTTCAAAAAACATGAAGAGTAAGGCAGAACTTCTCTCTGTAAAAACTCCACTGATTCTTTCCAATTAAATCATATTCCCCAGGTGCTAGCGTGTCCTTAACTTGAGTTCCTACTAAGCTGCACAGTACCAATACCAGCTTACATGTCTGTACTTCCTGCATTCCCTGGAACATTTGTTTTTTACTTTTGCCCTTGAGTTTAAGTTAGTGAGTTTGCATCATCCCCTCTCACCAATTTGCTATTTCTCATTTTATCTGCTTTTTCTACAAGGTCTTCTAAACTCACTGTAACTTTTGAGAGATTCTCTCTAGCTCACCCATAAGAAGGGGTTTACAGTTTGAGTCCTTCCACTTACCTTGACAGCAACAAACAAAACATCATCAATTTACCTCCCCTCTGCAACAGCCTGCAGCTGCCTTGTTGTTGAGTACTCCCTGTCATTCCTCAGCCCCCTGTGACTGTTTGTTGTTGCTCCTGCTGCATATGAAAAATTGTATTCTGGTTTAATAGCATTTTGTGGAGCTTTGAACAAATCAATCAAATTCAGCACCACCACCACCACCCTAACACTTTAGGCCCATTTCTATCTACTGAAGTTTATGATCCTTTTGTTTATTTAGTGAAAACTTCAGCTTTTTAAAGGATAGCTTCTTGTTTCCATGTCCTTTGTTATTTTGCTGTTCAGCTATGCAGTCTGTCTTCCCTTTAGCCTTACTCAAGCCTTTCTTAGCTGTTAGCATGCACTGAACACTTATCATTCTCCACAGCACTTGTAGAGATGTAATTCTTTTAGATCCCATTTTAGCTTGAAAAGTTTGTAAATGAGAGCACAGCTAGCTGGAGTCAATACAGCTCAAGATCCAGAGCAGTCTTATATTAAGAAACTCCCAAACTGCTCAGATTATTACTGTTATAAAATTATGAACCACAAGCATAAAGAAGGGGGTATTTTCATTGCTTATGTTGGTGGAGAGAATAAATAATGGATTGACCTTATAACTCAACTTAAAAACAAAAAGCTAAAGCTGTGATGGTAAATCTTTGATATATCAGGAAATTCTGAAGTTTTACATCAGGCTTCTTGCCGTCTTTTACATTACAATAAATCTGTATTTTCAATAGCAGAAATCTAACTAAGGTTACAGTAACATATACTGCAATCTTAAATACACACACAGGGAATTATTAGAAATCCAAGCACAGAATCCTGCAACATGTCATACTAAAAATAATCATCATAGCATACTTTTATTCTTAGAAATGCCTTACAGTAAAATCTTTTACCCATTTATTTAATAAGTCTTTCAGCAGCCCTTGTCTTTCCATCCCTTCCTATTAGCTACTAGGCCTGCCTAAGAAGTAGAGAAAAACTAACTGGCTGAGCTGAATTCCAGATACAAGTTAAGTGTTGCTCTTTTAACTGATACAGTCTATGTCACTATGAACTAAATTTTCATTGAATTAGAGATTGTAGGTTCTGACGTACAAATAGCTTTCAAAAACTTGGTGCTGCAGAAAACAGTGTGTATAGACATATATACACAAAAGCCTAAGTGCAATACATAATTAAAGGACTAGTATGAAATACGTAATGTAGTTACATTATTCTTGGCAATTGCACAGAAATCTGCTTTTGCATTTCCATGCGTGTGCTCACACACAAACCCATATTCTCTACATGTTTACAGACAACTTCAGTCTTAAAAACACCTGGACAGTCACAATTACAAACTACAAATATGCACTAAGACACTGCTATTAGAACATACAGAATGCACCATCTGGAATGTGAAAGACACAAATGGCAGAATATCAGCACTGCCTTCAAGTCCTCAGTAACCCCTCAATGTGTTCGAAAAGACAGGGTACCAATCTGCACAGCAGGGAGAATCGAATTGTCTGGTTCAGCATCAGATCATGCACTTGGATAATCTGGTGAATTAGTTGTAGTAAACTGTAAAATTCAGATGGAATTTACAGCCTTTGTAACATGCTTCACTCAAATTATGTGTGTATAATAATGAACATAGTTTCAGGTAAATTTTAGAGTAAAGATTAAGCATAAACAAATAAATAATTTTCCAAAATTGTCTTTGAAGGTCAGTTTTTCTTTGAATTGTTCTTTGAATAACTGCTTGAAATCGTATGTACAGAAAAGCAATACACAGACAACTATGTTTAATAAGAAGAAGCATTTTCAATAAAAGAGAAAAAGCAAATACAAGTAAATAAAAATTCTGAAGGTTTTTTTTTGCATATAAGACTAAAACTGTAGTATGAACAAGTCATGTGTTTACTGCTACTACAACAATCATCTTAAAAATACTATTATCTATCCCCGCTAGGATAAACAGGTTACAGTTACTGTCAGTTTGGTTCTGCAAATTTACTAAAACAATGTGGCATCTCTTCTAGATTTACAGACCACATTTTTATTGACCACCTTTTTTGAAATAACTCAGCTGAAACTTTCCTTTCTTCCACATAACAAGAAACAAAACATAAGTATCTGTTATTCCCAGTTTCAGACCAGGCAATTATTTCATTACAGAATCACAGAATCACATAGGCTGGAAAAGATATTGGAGTCCAACCTCTGACCAATCACCACCATGACAACCAGACCATGGCACTAAGTGCCACATTCAGTCATTTGTTGAACACTTCCAGGGATGGGTGACTCCACCACCTCCCTGGGCAGCCCACTCCAATGCCTGACCACCCTCTCCATGAAGAAATTCTTCCTGATGTCCAACCTGAACCTCCCCAGTGGAGCTTGAGGCCATTTCCTCTTGTCTTGTCACTTGTTACCTGGGAGAAGGGGCCAATCCCCACCTGGTTACAACCTCCTTTCAGGTAGTTGTAGAGAGCAATACAGTCACTCAAGTTTCCTTTTCCCCAGGCTAAACAGCCCCAGCTCCCTTAGCCTCTCCTCATGTGACTTGCACCCTACACCTTTCACCAGATCCACTGCCCTCCTCTGGACAGCTCCAGCACCTCAGTGCCTTTCTTGAACCAAGGGGCCCAGAACTGGACACAGAACTCAAGGTGTGGCCTCAACAGTCAATGCTGAGTACAGGAGGATGATCACTGCCCTGGTCCTGCTGGCCATGCTAGTTTTGACACAGGCCAGGATGCCATTGGCTTGATGATTAAGACAGAATCATTTTCAATTCTATTCCCATCTCATAACAGGTACCATAAGTAAAGCTTGAGAAATTTCAGTCAGGTGCTGCTAAAGGCATTCCTGTGACAAAAGAGATTTCCACAAGAGATTCTCCTGCTACTAAGGAACATACACTGCATGCAAAAATTCAGTCAAAGCTGAATCAGTTAACAGTTGTCTTTGAAAAATTAATCTGAAAGACATTATTAATCTTGCAGTAAAATAAACAAGATCACACACTTTGCTTTTTCCAAGCATTAGCTGAACATGCTGGAAGATTATTGTTTTCTGTGGGAATTGTATCACTGCCTCATTTTCTCCATCATTACTGCCAGGATGCCACAGCAAACCAATTAGATGTTTAAGCAGCTGAGATTTTTTTTTGTTTATTTGTTTACATGCTAGCTCATTTCAGATTTCTTTAGATGTTAATAAATAAAAGCTGAAAATTTATTAAGACCCCATATCAGCCATGAAGACATAGAGGGTTTTTTATATTAAATCTTTCTTTTGATTTTCTGGCCAATTTCAGCTAAGGATAACTATTTCCTCTTTAGAAAAACATAATATTTTAAGTAACTTTTCTATAATCAATGAAAAGTCTGATCAAATTTGAGGTGTATATGGCAAATGAAGAAAATGAAGCAAATAATGATAACCCTTCTCAAATTGAAAACAAACAGTACTCATCTTCCCGACATTACAGAACAAATTTCCACTAACACATGTTTCAAGGCATCACTCAAAATACTGATCTGGGTTTAAGACCATTTCGCAATGTAATTAGGCCCCACCAAAATTGAAAGCTGCAGTAACTTTAAGCCACAGCCATACCCGTGTGCATGCACTCATGTGAAAGTATCGCACACACTAAATTGCACCGAGGCCGTGAGAACATGCAACTTAGTAATGTGCAATATCTCCACCAGAGCAAGCAGAATGGGAGCTTCAGGGAAGAAGGGTATGGTGCATTCAGGAAGAGAACGACATGCTGCTTAGGGAAAGGAAAATGGTTCAGGCAAAGGTGTGCATGCTACTACTTTGGAAACCTGTGAATTGGAGAATTATTGCTTCATCCATTCAGGACAAAAAAAAAAAAATCCAGATGTGCACTCCCTCCCTATGTCAGGGGAAAAGGAGATAATTTTCCTACTTAGTGAGGTGACTCATGAACCACCCTGATTTTACAGAACCTTTCTGAACAAAGCAAATCTCACACCGTTGTGGGCAAAATATGATTTTTCTCAACCTTCAAAATACTACATTATTAGTTATAACTACAATGAAAAATTTCACTAACTACTACTGCGAACTAAAATTATCTAAATACAGTAAACTGGTCCAAATGATTCTCACATTTCCAAAACAAGTCATCCTCCTAAACCTGACAGAGTGCTGCCAAAAGAATTCCTGCAGCTCAACCTATGCTGGCAGAACCCTTCTGCCACAGTCTCCACTCAGTTCCCCTTTCCCCACTGGTTCCTATGGCTGATTTTAGTAGTCACAGTGAAAGTAAATTGTATTTACTATATTCACAGGCAACTAACCACCACTGCCACTGAAGAGAGACTCTTGCATGTGATGAAGATGCAATATTACCTTTGCAATTCATCACATTTTTGTGCTGATAATCACTTACATAATATGGAAAACAGGAAGAAAATAAAACTAAACAAAGAAAAAAGCAAAAACCACAAACAAAGATAAACCTGGGGGGAAGTTGGGGTGGGGGCTGTGGGTGTGAAAGGCAAAGGGCAAATGAAGAATTAAGGAAGTTAAAATTGGAGTGAGAAAGACCCAAAACTGCAAATCAAAGAAAAAGAGAGAGAGATAAACCAACTGGGCACCAAAGATCAAAACTGCTCGAGAAGCTCTTTTGCTACTGAGGCATTAGTAGTATTCAGGATTACTATAATTTTCCTAAACTTTTATTTCCCACTCCATTTTACAGGCAATGGCACATGAAATTCCAGCATGGAATTTTAAATTAGTTGGTTGATTTGCAACAGAATCAGTACTTCATACATCAGTCAGAAATCCCTGTGGTTACACACACCATGGGTAGTGATCTTCCTCCCAGGTTTTTTACTGTGCTTTATGGAGTCATCCCACAACTACTGACCTTCCTTCTCCCCTGTACGTTAAATGCTGCCTCTTCCATAAGATGCAATCAATCAATCAATGAGGAGGAGTAAAGGCATTTATGAATCAACAGCATCCACAAGTGTTTACTCTAAAATGATAGGAGCATTTTCATGACGAAAGTTACTCAAAATTAGGAAAACTGATTCATGACCAGTTTGCAAAACCGCACTCCTTCTATAGTCCAAACTCTGTCAGTTCCTTTCTGGAGGTCTGCTTGGGAGGACTTACCTCTGAGAACTGGGAAAACTCGATCAAACGCAGGTAGTTGGGGCAAAGGCAAATGCCCAGCTTACAAACAATCACATGCACAACATGGGAAAAGACCAAACTAGCAGCAGGACATCCCTTGGGTTGCCCTTTGCCACCTTGTCCCAAGAGAGGCCTAGAAATCAGTTCTTTGGCTGACTGTCAGGGTTTGTGTGGGCCCTTCTTTCTCACTCTCCACCACCATGAAGACGTGCCATCTTTTCAGCACTGAGGTCTGAGGGATTGAAGAGGAAAGGGTCTGCCTTCCACCAAGCTGCTACCACCAGGTGGCAAGGGACACCCTCATCAGCTGTCCTGCCTTCCCCAAATAGGGACACCCACAACCTTGCAGAAGGTGATCTGTCCCACCACCATCCAAGCCCTTACTCCAGACCATCATCAACATCAGCCCCACCACTGCCCTGAGTCACACCACCACCACCAGCACCCCCACAGCTGGAATTTGCCCTGCTGAGCACACGGCTGTGCTCCTCCCCTCATACAGCAGTGCCCTTCTCCTGCCCATGCTCTGGTTACTGTGGGAGGTTGCCATGAGCCTTGTTGAAGGCAGAGTAAATGGCAGTCACTGCTTTCCCCTTGGCCCACTAGGACAGTCACCTCCTCCAGGCAAGGCTAATGCTGTTCCCACAACACCTTGTCTTTGGTGAAGCTGTGCTAGGTGGTGCCTCCAAGCCATCTTCTGTCTTTCACTGTTCTGCCCTTGTACCACCAGGCCTACCAAACAAGCTCTTGGCTCAGGCATGGCACGATGCTCTTGTCAAACCCCTGCTTGATCACCCCACTTGATACATATTGCTGGCATTTAGTCTCCCCACTGTCCAGATGAATGAATTTCCTACCAAAGGCCAGGAGGGCATTTCATGCCATGGTTTGCAGCAGGTAACTCTTGGATTCCATTCAGCTTCTTCAAAACTTCTGTAGTGTCACCACAGCTGTATCTATTTTTGCCCACTACTCAAGTGTAAATTTATAATCTGAGGTATTGTGACAGAAACAGATTCAACACTTGGCTCAAAGTAGGCTAGAAAGCTGCTTTTGCACCCATACAGCATATAAATCTACTTGCATTAACAGAGACCTGACATTGTCTTTGTAAACTCATGATCAAGGGAGTTAGAAAAATATTAACAAAATTTATAGCTACTTATAGTCCATAAAACAAAAAACGTGACAGCTCTGATGAGAGAAACTGCAATGAGAAAAGGTCTTGGTTTGATTAAGTGCTTGTGGGGTCACATCTTCAAGTTAAGGGATTTCTTGAGCTACAGAAACCACTTGCTGATTGTCCTCCTCTTCCTTCCCCTTTGCTCTTTTCCTCTGAAATAAATGGCAAAGCAAACAAAAGGAACAGATTTCTTTGATTATATCCAAGTTCCCTAGTGCTTTCCACAAACACATTTTAAATAAAAGAGCAACAGCAGTGACTGACAACATGGAAGATGATTATTTTTATGTCATTTGGTCTATAAGCAACAGAAAGATTAACTGCATCTCTTGCCAGGAGGATGCCTGCACTTCAGACACGGACCACTTAGATGTCCCGCTGGAGAGTGGTGGAAGCAACTCTAGAAGTTTGATTATTTGATAATTCATAATGCAAAAAGAGTCTCATTTTCCCGACCTACCACCAAATATTAATATCCATTTCGCATTTTATAGAGGAGGTGAACAAGCCATTTTAGGTTCCTACCCTTGTAGCAATAATTCATGTTCAAAAAGAAAGGACAGCTGCTACGTTGTGACAAAAGAAATGGCGTGCAGTGGCAAATTGGGCAAGGGTAAACTCATGCAAAATTGTTATCATACTCACTGTATTTACATGCTGAAAATCACAGTATGGTTTGAGTGGAATTCAAGCTAACCTAGAAGCATTATGATAAATCCTTAGGTACAACTGACCAAGAGAGAGGGATTTCTGAAAATCTCACAAGCATCACTCCAAAGAATTCAAGTAAGGCACCAAGTACAGGCTACTCCAAACAAATATGAATGACTGATTCAGACTACCTTAGTGAACACACAGACTGAATTCCCTTGCATATGACAAGCAGCTTCTCATTCCACATTCTCCACACACTGGCTTTTTGTCCTCATATTTGCAGCTACCAATGCATGCTGGCTATTTCTTACTTAATTTTTGTAGCTTCTCTAACAGTTTCATGCTTTCTTCCACTCAGAAATATCTTGGGTTACCTGTGTCACATACTTATAAACTTGTAATTGCATTTAATACAACACTCCTTGCAGAGTATCCATGTCCAGATAAACTGTATCTCCTATTTTTTGACACTGTTCCCCTCTACCATAGGCTAAAGAGAACAATTTGTGAGACAAGTTTGAGTTTCTAAATCTGCTCACATTCTTCAGAAAAGATAAAGCTGAGATGCTAACCATGTGATCAATGAAAACTCAATAGCAGTCACTCAAGAGAAGGGCTATTAACTTTTTGGCAGAATTCCAAATTTGTTGCTTTCTACTTGAATTGCCCCTTCACTTTAAAGGCCACAGCAGTTAGCACTGTTGTTCAAGATCTTACACAGCATAATTTAACCTTCCCATTGTTAAAACAGTAAACATTTGGCAAAGAGTTTGGAAAGTAGATATAATACATCACCAGTTTAAAGTCTATTCATGTTTTGTATGTATGCACAGGATAACACAAAGCAGTGGTGTAAGACACAATGGCTGTACAACATTTAATATAGAGCCTGCTTACTTTCCCCAAACGATCAACTTTTTTAAAAAAGTAAGCTGTGACTTAAACTCCCTAGTTAAAATCTATTCTATTACATTACCAACATGTTAGCATTCCAAGCTGCTAACAGGAGAAAGCTGATGGTTTCATTCATCTGTGATAAATTAACATTACTGTACCACCCCAAAATTGCTTTATTGTGAAATCTCAGTAAACCATATTTGAAATGACAAAAAATCCTCCTTCAATTATTGTAGTAGTTTAAAGGTGAAACATAAGAATGGCAACTAAGAATGAAACACTGTGGATGTACTCTGGAGGTGCAGCACAGTACGGTTTTAAGTGTTGTTCCCTTTGATGTAATTCGGTTTATGAAGATCAAGAACTAGATTTTTTCAGATGAAAATGATCTGGAAAATACATTACAGGAGCATATCTAGTACATTCCAGGTGCAAATGGGTACTTAGTCTCCAAGACTGGACTAAAAATAGCCCAAAGGAAGTAATTCTGGAACGTGTACAGTACAGATGTCAGGTTCTCCAATTCACCTGTTTGCTGTGTCGACTGTTTGCTGTGTGAATCTGCTCCTCCTGAGCTGCTGTAGCTGTTACTGCCAATACAACTGCAAACACACTGCTTCCTGATGAGCTGGGGATGTCATGAGTGTATCAGTTTTATAAAACACTAGTATTCATGACAGCACAGACCTCTGAAAAATTTTTAAGGCAAGTCCAATCAAATTGCTCTATTAACAATCACGGTGGGAAAAATCATCAATGCTAGTAGATTCTTGAAAATCTTTGAGATTTGCAACTCATCTCTGAAACACAAGCTATTGCAATTGTTAATTATTTGCAGTTGAACATCAAATTTAAAAAAGAATTTTCAAGAAAGCGCAAGAAATCAGCAACATACCTTATTGCTTCCTCCACAGATTGGCCAACTATATTTGAGGAGGGACCTGGCTGAGATAAAGGTGTCAGGCTTATCACCCATTTTACTGGTTTGTAGTACTCATCACTGGAGCTCAGTAGGTAAAACAGTGTGGTCAGAAAAATCACCTGCAAAACAAATTGCAGTTTAAAATTAAAAGGCAGTAAATACTTTCCACAATTACACTGTGCAGTATTGCTTCAGATATTGAAATGTAGTGGAATGGAACAAGATAGTCGTCTACAAGTCGGGTTTAGAGAAAGACACAGACCTCAAGGAATAATTTTCTCCACTGCTTCACAAACAACTTAACACTTCTAGCTAAACATCATAAAACTTCTGTCCCTGTTCAGCCTCTTCTCAAAGTCACATCGAGATCAAACAATTAGAATATTGATCTAGATCTAGAATGCCATTCAACATTCCAGTTGTGGGGTTTTTTGTTCTTTCTCAGCACATTTAATAGATAAAAAATTACTGAATAGTAAAAACTACTATCACAACAAACAAAACTGTCACAAATTTGAGCTGTCTCAAGAGACATTATGCAGCTGGGTATCAGATATGAATTACACAAAAACTCACAAACATATTTTATGTTAAGCTGGCAAACCTAAATAAATACTCCTTCTGTGAGTTTGATGATGAGTCTCAGCAGAAGTGATGGCAGTTCCACTGTTTCATTTTAAAGAGAAAATATTACAATCAGATGGCATTAGTTTTATGTATGTTGCAGTCAACTGTTTCTTTTATTTTCCTCAGTAACTTCTTGGGCTAAGCATAAATCACAGAACTGCATCAGTCTTGAAACAGAATGCCTGAAACAAGAAAAATCCTCTCTGTATGCTCCAAATGCAAACTGGAGCTTACATTTGCTTTATCTACAAGACTCAGACATTTTTTTCTTTCTTCCCAAGATTAGGAATGATTCTTTCACTTTCCTTATTTCCAACCTACTTCAATGCTAGAATAAACCACATCTTAAATCTTTTCATGAACCAAATGGCCTCACCTCTGTAAGTCTATTACTTTCAAGTATTTTATCCAGTCTGCGGACACCTCATGTCCTTTTCCTTCATTCTCTCTGAAGATGCTCAGAAAACAAAATGCAGACAGCGCAACATGCAATATTTCATTACCAATCTCAAGAATGCCATGTATCTGCCTCTGTTCCTAATGCCTTTATACTCAGTGAAATGTTACTACTACTTCCCCCTACTCTATACGTCCAGCCTTTAACTTGAAAGTCACATTTAACTATTCACCTACTATGACTCTTCTAGAAAATATCATATATTGGTTTAGGCTGTATTCCATCTTCCCAGGTGTGTAACTTCTGACTTGGGTGATAAACCAATCTATCTAGTAAGACAAAGCATTACACTAGCACATTCCAACAGCACACTGTTAACACTCATTTTGAGATTTTAAAAAAAAATATTAGGCTGTGCTTTAATGAGAAATAGTCTAGTGCCAGCAGCAGTATCAGCTATGGCACTTTACAGTTTCAAATAAGTAAATCTTAAAACTTGCCTTAGATTTTACCATCATCTGTAATGCTGCAATCATAGTTGTTTTCTCCTTGATGGGCTCTGCCGTTTCTCCTAAGCTACTGTACTATTTCCTGATTTCACTAGAAAACTCTACACAGAAGCAGATACCCAGATGGTGTTGTGTCTTCCTTTCACTGAGTTCTGCCTACAGATCCTTCTTGTGAGCGCAGTTTCCAACACTGAAAGCAGCATATCGCTCTAAGTACAATATCTGCTTATCCTGACTGTTCTTTCCCAGTGTTTACAGAAGAAACTTGCTTTCTTCAGGAGTAACGACACAACATACACATATCCACCTGAACTGCAAAACCTAAAGGGATGGCTGGGAATGAACAGCAATGGCATCAAATGGTGTTAAACTGAACTACATGCTAGGAAAAATTAGAAACCAAAGTTCTGCTAGAGAAGATGGATGTAACCACAGCACCATACAAAATTAACTGAATTTCAGAATAGTTGCATTTTGAGAAATTAGCACCTTTGCTTTAGCACAAGTACAGAAATGCAAAAAACCCACAAACCTGTAACTGATTGTTCAAACAAGTAGAATAGCCTCAATGGTATATTCAGCAGCAAAAAACATGTACTATCTTATATAAACAGGAGTATGAAAGCTTTCAGACCTCTTTTACAGGATATCTGAGATACCTAAATTGTTTCCTAAGCAAAAATTCAAGATCCTGCTGATGGCTATGAGGAGGAATTTACCAAAGATAAAACAGTAGGAACTTTCCATAGTTAAACAACTGGTGGGTTACCATTTCTTGCTATAGAATTTGTTGTGTAGACAAAATCATTAAACACTCTAATTTGAGTTAGGATAGACTGAATTCAAGGAGAAAGCTGTGTGTAAACACTGTATTCCAAAATGATAATTTAGCATTCCCACAGATATCAAGAAACACAATCTAATTGCTTGTGCATCAGATCCACTGACTCACTAAGTATTTTTCTATCTGCCTTTTATACTGAATTTTCTGCTGAAAAGCTTTTGGGGGTTTTTGTTGGTTGGTGGGGCTTTTTTTGTTGTTTTGATTTTTTGTGTGTTTATTTTGTTGTGTACTTTACAGCATCAAAAATCTGCATATTCCCTCCAGGACTGTAGACACCCATCAGCCAAATTTCTCTTCCGATTCTTGTGACAGAGCATGAGCAGTATGTCTGCACATGCATGTGTGAGTATACATGTATGTGTATATCTATATATCTATATATATATATACACACACACATCCACACCCACCTACACAAAGGCATACATGTATATATATCCATTTGCAACTGTGTGCAGATTAGTACTTGTACTCAAAAGTGAAATAGAAGTGGTACACACCTGTAACCAACGATCAGTTTTCAAACATCTCTTGAGGATCTGAATACAGCCTTACTGGATCATGGCTGGATATGCTACACAGACTGACACTCCTATGGAATGTTTTGATGGAAGATATATTTTTCAAAATGGAGGTTCTTTCTATGTTTTAGAGTGCAAATTTTTGAACCATTTATCAAAATAAAATTCGTAATTTTAATTTTCATTCAAGATGACTAAAACTGGACTAAAATGTAGTCAGTTGAAAAGGTAACCACTTTGGGCATAAAAGCTTGCTGGAAAATTTAAGTTGGTTTGTGCCACTTCAAAGTAGTAAAAACTTTTCTGTAGCAACTAAGAATCCGGCAAAATGAAAAAATAAGAGTACAGTTAAAGCATTTACTCTTTAAAAGAATTCCAACACAGCAAGATCCCAACTATCTCTGCTAACCCAGCAGACTGACCAGTGACCCAGCAAGAGGCAAGACCTTGCTGACAGACAAAAAGCCAGGATCATGCATCACAGCAACAGCATACAATGAAATTATACTGTCATTAGGCATCTAAAGTGGAGTTTTGTTGTCTGAGAACGAGTGCCTGGAAATCATGTGCAATTAGTATCTAAAATTGTAATTTTCAAGTATGCTTATGTGTCAGACATTGTTTGCAATGTGTCATCAGACGTGAAACTGTGGACTAAGGAAGAAATTAAATATTCTCATGTAATCTTTACTTAACAAAAAGACAACTAGAGAACAATTTGCTGACTTCCCTGTAATAATTCTTTCCATCTTCTGAAAGCAATGGCTTATATAGGGGTATGCTTATGAGGACATGGGTAAGATTTCAGTAGTTACATAGGTTATCCCAAGTTACAGCTTAGTATCTTCAAGGGCTGAAACAAGAGTTTTCCATTAAAAAATGATAGGAAGATTACCACACAAATCTTTCCCTCTGTCTAGAATGCCTCCAAACAGACACAGAATTTGCAAAATCTTAAAGAACTTTGGTATTAGATAAATTTAGAGTAGTTCTCAATGCTTTAGGTTTGATTTTTTTATTGTTATAACATGTGCATTTAGGTTCCTTCAGTAAAATGGACCACATAAACCAATGACATACTACTCACCACAGAAAGCACAAAATTGAGAAGAGCTGTCCCACTGTGGAAGAGGATTGTCACTAACGTTGTAACTGTAGTAAACAAGAGGCTCACATTGCGACTCATCACTATCCACAGAGACTCCAGGATCTGGAAAAGGAAGGAGAAGCAAAGACAAAGTCAGGCATTGGACAGTATTAGCAAGGATAGGAAATTGCTTACAGAGTGATTTATCTCCAAGTAATACAAATATGACATATTTTTTAAAAAAATCATCTTCCCTCACTCCTACATTACAGCAGGTAGTACCAAATGAAAAAGTCTACCAAAGACAAGTTTCTAGCCAGTTGGTTACAGGGTTTCAGAATTTTTCTCCCAATATTGAAAATCATTTCATTATGTAAAACTGCAAAAAAATCTAGATGCAGTGACATCTGGTAATTGTGATTAACATCGCTATCAAACAGATCTTGTCTTGGGAGAAAAAATTCATCATTTCAAAAGCAAAAATGCTAAAACACAAAGAACAAGGAGCAAAATCACAAGGCAGAAATAAATCTGAAGCTTCAAATCAAATAATAAAAGTACTACTTCAATAAATTTGTTTTTAGAAAGTTTCATGGCAATGAAGTAATTTTTATAGTAAGTGCAGCCAAATGCACAAGTTACAATTTTGAGTAGGGATGCATCAGTCAAGTAATTACGGAAAATAAATCAAACAGAGTTAGACAATCTACTAAATTTTGTACTGGCTTGGGGTACTGATCACTTTTTACAGATAGTAAAGACTAGCTCTGCAGAAAAAAAGGATGCACACGGGGGCATCTTAAATGCAGTGCACAGTAGTTTCATAACAAATATTTCATGCAGAAGGAGTAAGACTGTATTAACCAAAGTGATTGAAACATATAAAAGAAGTAAGGTTGCAAACAAAAAGCCACAGCTTCTTTCAGACTAACTAATGAAACTGAAAAAACTAAAAGCTCTGACACAAAAGCCATTCTTCAGGTTCAAAGCTGTAAAGGAAGACTTCACAACTAGCAACAGTTACTCATGTTTAACAAATAGCAATTGGACTGAGTTAAACAAAAAAAAAAACAAACAAAAAAACCCCATAAAACCAAATTAAAACCCCCAGTACCCAGATTTGTAGAGCAGACAAAGGACTGTGAGTCACATGATCACCTCTCCTTTAGAACTGAGTGAAACATATCAAAGATAATTTATTAAGCGTGAACTTGGGAAAGAATAAGTGCTGGGGGAATTGACAGGAAATTACAACACAGAAAGATCTACTTAGTTCATGCTTATTACTCTTTAATGGGAATTACAAATGTTGAAACTCATCTTTTGTACAGATTTTATTACTCTCTCTAGAAGTGAAGACGACGTTCTGCTGAAAAATGTTCTCTGCCTAATCCTGTCTCTTTCCTTCTTCTCTGGCTAAAGAATTCATGCTGGGGGTGCAGCAGCAGTGTAAGTTCATGCAGTCCAGGTAACATTATTAAATGTACGCTATGCCATGAGGACAGTGATTTTTGAGGGAACAGATTGTAGCTAAAGCAGAGGTCTTCCAGTTGGTATTCAGTAAAAATAGTAGTTATTGCTAATAGCAGGCCTTAAGTTGTATGCCAGCTGTGCAAGGCTCCAGACCCAGATGTTTTAAGCCTATTCCTAGAAGCTGGCGTGTGAACAGGAGCTTGATGCCACAGGTCTTCTCTTGGGATGTGGAGTTTAATCACAGCAGAGCAGCAGCAAAGGCCTTGAAAATACAGACACTGGTTGAAAACAAAGCCCTCTGAAACACAAGCAGTTAGTTGAAGAAGAAGGCATTGAAGATGCACAAATTTAAGAGCTAGGAAGACTGCTTTTGGTCTAAGAAAATGAGGTAGCAACTAAGAAAGGAGAAAAAAAAAACAAATAGGCAAACAACAGGACAAGGCACCTGCCATGACCTGAAAAAATAATGCCTCTCCCAAATATCACAGCATATAGACCAGGGCAGAGGTCAAGGGGTAGGAGTTGTCTGGAACAAAACTACCTTATGAAAGGACAAGCTTCTTATTTGGAGGTAAGATTATGTCCAGTACAGTTCCAGCTTTCTGTATCTAAGTGGTTTTGAGCCATCTCATTTTGACTTCTGTGACTCAGACCATTAAGGACAGCTTCTACTGGTACCAACTAACACAGCATCGCCATGATGGTATTCTGTCCTCACAGTTCCTGTGGAACATGAGGATTGTCATGGACTGATCACTTTGAATACATAATAGTAACAATTAGAAGACAGTAAAGCAAACCATTAAAATGAAGTCAGTTGTTAATGAGAACTGCTCTTGTAAAGTTTTGTTTTAAAGAGTAAAACTAGCCTGATTTACCAATCTTCCAAATACTAATCCCAGCAACTATTAACACTTGCAAGACATAAGTTGAGCTGATACAGGTGAGGGTTCACAAGGAGAGGTGCTTGTTCCATCTGCTAGAAAAGAGAACACACCTGGCAACTGGGAAAGTTTCCTTCAAAATAGGATGTTCCTCCAACATAAGTTGCATTGTTTACCACTTGCCCTAGAAGCTTTAGCCTTAAGAGCTGATAACTAAGAGTATACAACAGCAGGGACTTTTAATGCAGTTATCAGCTGGTTCAATCACCATCAGGAATAGTTCTCCTAGATGAAGATCCTTGTTTGGTAGAGTCATTGGATTGGAACTGTTGAATTAGTTATCAGAAGCATGTGCTTTGGAGTAAGCACAGACAGTGCCTTCGTACAGCTTCGGTATGTCTTATGAAAGCAAGTGCTTCTTTTAGGACTCGTCTCCATCTATAGAGTAATTCCTCTTTAAGCATATGTATCATTAAAATTTTAAGATACATGCTTCTCATAGGTAGGATGAGAAGACAGGCATAGCAGACATTAATCATTACTGAATACAGTATCAAAACGTGCTCAAATACTTCAGTAACACTCACAAAATCCAATCCATGTACCTGAGTTCATTATGCTGTTTGATTCCCAGAGCATACTGCAGCTGAGTTGATGAGCTCACTTACTACGCATAAACAATTTTTAACACCTTGCCAGCTGAAACAAATTCTCCAAAACACAACTAAGTGTAAATATTTATGTAATAAAGACACTTTAATATTACCATTACTAAATAACTGAAAAATACACCTCTTTCCTCACCTTTTCCCCCAAAACACTGTTTGCAGCCTTAAGGGATCTGTGTTTAAAGAACTACGAAACTGCACTGAATTCAGAACTTCCTTATGCATCACACCATGCTGTGTCACCATCAACATCCATTACTTTCCAATCTGTAGCAGGCAAGAAATCAAAATTGCACTTAATGTTCTTAGACAACTAAAGTGTCCTACTGGCCACTTTTAAACTGGTCAACATCTGAAAGTGAGGTTTAAAAGGCACTTGACCAACAAAGCAATTTGCTGAGAAATTCAAGTCAACATACTTCAAGTAAAACTATGTACCTAACTTCATTTTAGAGATCCCTAACAGATGTATAAAAGGAATAAAATGACACAAAGAGGTATTAAAAAAACTTGCCCTTATGTATACTTTCAACTTTTTTTTTTATGTTCAGAAAGATGTATCTTCCTGACAACTCAAAAATGACAGCAAGAGAACAAGTCCATAAACTTTTAAGGTAAAAAGACAAGCAACTGACATTGTGAAGAAAAACACAGTATGCAAAAGACCAAAAGCTTCCCGCCCCAATCAAAAGCTGATTTCTAATTAAAAGTTTACCCCATAAAGTTCTGGGTTAACCCTTCTTTGCTTGACTTTTACATGAAACAGAGGTGAAACAGCGACAGAAAAAGGACTATCCTTCAGCATAATTTCTTTGACTTTCCAACCATAAAGAAATCAACTCTTTTAAGAATACGTATCAGGCTGAATTTTACCTACCCTGAAAAAAAACAACACTCACTGTGAGGAAGAAAAGACCAATTCTCTAAATGGTCATCTTACTAGGGAAAAAAAAAGTCTTGCTAGTTGATACAGTATTAAAAAATGGACTGACTTAGCTATATACTTAGGACAATAATTGAAGAAATTATCAGGGCCAGAGGAAATATTAGGATATGTAGTAACTCAGTGAAATATTTGAGAATCTGACTTGATTTAGAACACACAGATCAGTCATGCTAAAGGCATGGAAACAGAAACCCAACCCAGCTGAAGCCCCACTGTGTACATCATCATGGAAAGTCATCTGTCTTCCTGCCTGGGAAATCTCTGAATGAGATACCACCTGCTGGTGAAATGATGAATATTCTTGTGCAAGAAGCTAAAGGATCAATTTAAGGAGACATTAGTAATGTCTCATAAACCATCAAGGGAATTCTAAGTCATCATTCACAGATTTAGCAAGCAGAGATTTACTTTTTCAATGCTACAAGCATTCAGGAAATGGAGGGAAAGGGTATGAATGGAAAAGAAGGTGACTGGGGAAAGAATGAGGCCTTCTTAATTTTCAGAAATTAAATCTTAACAGTCCAGCCATGTACTGCATATTTCATTCATCTGATAAAGTACCTTAGAGTGGAGAAAAATACAAGGCATAAGTGAGGATCAGCTCTTGCTCTCTCACCAAAGAAGGAATAAGATTAGGTAAACCCCACTCCAGAAACACACACCTGAATATCCTGGATTTTAACACTACTGCTTCTAATAATACTGGAAAAGGGCAGCAAGTGCTGCTAACACCAAAGCTTTCAGGGAAAAAAAAGTAAAACTGATGACATGGAAAAGCTTATCTTCATATTAAATGAAGAATTAAGGCAATTTACATGTTTATATAGTGAATTAATTTAAAATAATTAAGGTCTGTCTACATCAAACTACAGCTAAGCGTAAGTGCTATAACAAACAGCACATTTTGAGGGGGTAAAAAAGTCTTCTGAACTTTACCTCATACTTGTTATGAAAAATTAAATGAGCACCACTAATTCCCCAGCACAGCTACATCAGTTTAATTACATGCTTTCAACTCTAAAATGAAAGTTTCTTCCACTACAGGAAAAGCATGAAATGAAACACTTGCATCTGTTTTCTTTTAACCTTTTTGTTACAGCAAATGCTCCTCCTCTTATTACAGAGGAAGAACATTTCCACGATTCCATCAATGGAAAAGAGCTTATCTGCTTGTCATTGTAATATGACACTGTCAAACGGCTGTATTTTCAGGGAATACTGTCATCTGCACTATCCAAAATACTGCAGAAAGCCAAGGGGCTAGCAAGACAGTTATTTTTTGGTAAACTCAATCCATGCAAAAGTATTTTTTACATGCAAGTAGTATAATCACACTCATTTTTTCTTTTCCAAAGGCAGAGGAAATCTCGCCATAGCAGCAAATCCACCTTTTCTACACGTCTTTACAGCTGTCTCACTGTCTTTAAATTATCTGTATGTTAAAAAACTGTCAAGGCAGTTTTGGGACTTCACTGTGTCTTGCTATATTCTTAAGAATTCCAGGTTAGCATTGATTTCAAGTGTCCAAATGCAGAAACACCTTACAGTTTCAATTATAGCCAGCCCATTTAAACACCACCATTAACCACACTTCACTCCCCCCAAAGACAACACACTGAAGCAAAAGAAAAAAAAAAGAATATGGAATGATAGAACAGTTTGTGTTGCAAAAGACCTTAAAGATCATACAGTTCCAATCCCCCTGCCAAGGGCAGAGACAGGAACACCTTCCATTAGACCAGGCTGCTCAAAGTCGCATCCAACCTGGTCTAAATCCCACCCAAGTCCCATAATATATGAAAAAGAAGAAAATAAACAAGCAAAAAAACCCCAAAACCAAACACAAAAAATCTACCCCAAACCTGCCCCAAATCCCTCAAAACAACTCCTCTCAGAAGCACTCACATTATTTAAAATATTGGCTCTTCCCAATTCAGTATGCCATTCTAATGACCCATTGTCCCTCTTCAAAATAGCAAGAGAAAGATTTCCATGCTCTGATAAAAACATAAATCCTGAATGCAGTAAGGTTCCATTGTATCTTAGAATAGGTAAGAAACTTGCTTACAAACACTAGACTTAAGTCAAAACTATTCTTATTTTCATCATCTCCAAGTTTTAAAGACCTTGAACAAGCACAGAAATCAAGATTTTCAACAATTTTAACTTGAAATATTTATGCAATGCACTGCAGATGGGCAAGCCAGCAAAGAAAATACTGCCAGTAAGGATGTGAAATGAGGATTTAGAGCTATATACTATGCTGACTTGTTTACAATCTGTCATTAAGGACATGAGTGTATGGAGAAAAAAGACAGGTGTTTCCCTACAGCTGATGAGTAATCAGTTCATGGAAATAAACAGGAAAGCAAGTCAATTGTTGTCACTTTTTTTTTTGTGAACTTTGAAATCAGATTTTAGAAGTAAAGCAAGTATGTTAGCTAGATGAATATTTTAGTATTAACACATTCATTCTTAAATATTTATTCTCTTTATACTTTTTCTCACATTTCTCTAGCCTATTTAGATTCCTGAAGTACACTTTCCATCATGGTTTCTGGGCACTGCACAGCAATGCTGCAAATTACACAGCTAGCACTTATCATGTAGTTTCTCCTCCTGTCTCCCTTACCATCTTGCCTAGAAGGAAACTCCATATCGATTTTAAATCATGATGTGCTGTGCATTTTCATAAGTCTGCCTCAAGTAGACTTGAAAAATTATTAATAAAATTTCACTATTAACTGAAAAAAGGTTTATTGCAATGAAACAATTTTCTTGTCTCATATCTTCTTCTATGATAGAAACTGTAGCAATTTAAGCAGCAGTTGAGGGAGGACAGAAAAAGCACACATGACCAACAACTGTCTCAAGGCCCTTACTCACTCTAATTGCATCCACAGAACTGTTATGTTGCCAGTTAGGTAAAGTAACAGTCTTCCAAAATTGAAGATAATTCTAGTTTATGACTAGTTACTTCTAGTTTATGACTAGTTACTTCTAGTTTATGACCTTCTCCTTATAAAGGTAAAAGGTGCAGTGCATTAATTCAGGAACTCACACTGTGTAAAATATTAATTTCATTCACCACAGAATTTTCATGAAAGAACAGAGGAACTGCTTTCAATCCCATGAATAATTTGAGGCAAAAAAAAATCAGATAAAAAACCCCTAGATTTTTTTGCTTTGTTTTGTTTTCACAACCTCTTAGTCAATAGTTTCTTCAATTATAACCTAGACCAACTGGTTTCTTTTTTAAAAAGAAAAGACTGCAAAACATAGAAGCATTGAAAACCAACTTGCAGGTGACATGGAGAATCCAGCAGTAACAATCTGCCAGAGGAAGATGTCTGGGACACTGGTATCAATGAGTACGATGAAATCATGAGAGCTTCTGCATCACAAACAGTTCTGGTTATACCTTAAGTAGGCTTACAATAATTGCTTAGGTAATTTTAAGTAACACTAAAAGTGTTTCCCTAATTTTCCATGTACTTGAATCCACAACCTTAGTGGTACTCCAAAGAGAAATTGCTATCAGTTAAAAATGAGGCCAACTCGGTAATAAGTGCAAAGAATACATACAGAGAGAAATGTTTCAATGTTGTCATGAACAAATGATGCAACATCTTGCCAGTCCAGAATATCTCCAAGCCAGCTGTTTTGACGGTTTATGTGCCACTTGTGTCCTTTGTGTCTTCCAGAATGGGTTACATTCTTAAAAAAGAGAGGAAAAGATGTGAAGAAAACATTCAAATAACTTACAGATATGATAAAGCTAAAGGGTAATGTTTTAGACTTAGACTAATGTTTGCTTAATGAGGAACAGTTCCAACATGCATCTAAATACTTAGAGCTGCTTTAATTGTCATCCCCCAAAATACCTGGAAGTACTCTGTACACTGAAAATGACAGTATCCTTTTTGCTATATAGCAAAGAACATTCCAAGTGAGGTTCCTGTCCTGATTTATCTAACAGCATTATATTTGCTGCTTATTGACAATTCTCTCTAGATGTACTGTTGCACTTTGTGATGCACAATTAGAAACATTCTTTAACAACCCACAGCAACACAGAGATCTTTCTTCTGAGCTGGCAATTTATTTAGAGCAGAAACACACCAGTAGTCAAAAATCTTCTTCTAATAGGGCCTATGATCTGTGCATCTAGTTCTATTCTAAAGATCGCTCTCTCCATTAACTAGCAGATTTAGATACCATTTTCAAATTTTGTAGCATTATCATTCATATGTATTTCAAATTCAATATTATTCAGCAACTATACTGCTGCAGCACCTAAGGTCTCAGGTGTGGATAAATAAAGGATTTAAAGCCATTCCTCCTCAACAAATGCATTAGATCTCAAAACCAAAACAGAATTCCACACCTCAATGGACTAGGAAGAAGAGATGCTTGTCCTTGAAAAATACACCTTGATTACAGAGTTATGCCATAATCGTCCAAATGGTTTATTGTTCTGCTACTCCTTTACCTCACTGGGTACGCAGAGGTGACAGTAACTGATCTATCACAATAGCTCTAGAACTTTTAAAATATATACCACTTGCTACCTACTGATCCTCTTAGGAAGTAGCAGTTAATGGTTGAATACACATTTCATCAGCATTTCTTCCTCAATTCTACAGCTTTTATGGAATAGTATCCCCTGAGTAAGTTCCTCAGTCACCTACAGACTAGAGCAACACTATGCAGACCTCAAAATGAGGTGTAATTATTATGCTCACAGAACTGAAGCAGTGAGGAGCTCGAAAGCTGTACAGAAGTACAGAGCTGTACACAGGTGTCCTACATGCCGCACCATCACCTCATTTACCAGTTCTCAGGCACATTTAAAAACAACAGAAGACTATTACAACATTACAGAAGGAAATAGCCAGGTGGAAAGCACTCATGTGAGACATTTCCATGCATCTGGGCTATGATAGAAGGGGCAATATTAGGAGCAGACTCTGGAGCAGTTACTTGCAGCCTGCAGATAATCAGCTGCCTCCCAGCATGTCAATGGTAACATAGGGTGTCTAGTTTGTAAACTGCAGCCAGAGCAGGAACACCCTTCAAGATCATAGGCAGCGAGCACCAGTGCATTCCTGAAGCTCTTTCTACCAATTTGATTGATAGGAAAGATGTTTCTTACCCTACCAGAAAAGAATCTGCAAGACAGAAGCCTCACAGTATTCCCTCAAGTAAGAAGCTGCAGGTAAGAAATCCCACAACACAACAAACAGACACAGCCTGTGCACTCCTACAGCACAGGTGTGACACAGAGCCCTCCAAAACACTGCAGTGACACAGACCACCCGACAGTGGTTAGATTAGTAAAGGCAACAGGTACATCAGGATAACTAATAACTGCACCAAAAGTAGGTGGTCAGTCATTTAATGCAGAATCTTCTCAAGTGCTTAAGACCAGAAAAATCTACTGTAGATAAAATTTACTTTTTCCTCAGTGGTCCCATACTCCTCAACAGTGTCATGTTATCTCTCAACAGCACCTTCTAACAGCACCGACTCATCAGAAACTGATTCTTTCCACTTCAATTTTTACTACTATACTGAAACTGTTACTTTTTTAAAATATAGAAATCCTTTTGGAACTTAGAGGTACTTGAACAATGACTATATAAAGAAAAGTGTTACTATATTATAATTACAATTATTTAAATATACAGAAGTATTTCAGGGGTATGACATTTGGATTTTGGTATTTCCATTCCACAATGGTTAATGAATTGCTTTTTCCTTTAAAAGGCAAGCAGCATTGGCAGCATAAAAATGGTTTAACTCTTTATGACCTTTTCAAGACTCAGTGTGCAGAACCCATTAAAAGATGGCTACAAAAATTCTTTGTATGAAACTTAATGAAGGGACAATTTTTTCTCACAATTTCAAATTAATAAAAGTTACACAAATCATGCAGAATACCATTTTCCTTTTCCTAACACCTCAACAACACAAAATTTCAACAGAAACCTTTGAACTATGAAATACCAAACATATGAAGTGAGAAAAGTCCAAATTAAATGGCATACGTAAAAACACACTTTACTCCTTAAGTGAAGGACCAAACTGTATTCAAACTGTGACTGCAGAATGATCTACCTTACACAGCTGAAATTTTTACCAACTTTTTATTATTTTATTATTAAGACTTGGCCTCCAACTTTCTGGTAATCTCCTTCTCAGAAATGCATACTTAGCACAATTATCTCAGAGTACTAAGTGACAGCTTTCATGAATAGCGTTTAAATAAGCCACCCACCTTCACAAACCAAGAGTGGTAAAGCCTGTCCCAGAGCTCTAGTACTTGTTTTTCAATCACAGCGGTGTTATTCACTTTTTCTCCTAAAATCTTATGGAGCTAAAACATATAGAAATCTTTTATTATACAGGACAGAATAAAACAGGTATCTACTGATGAAATTCAAGCTTGATCAATCACATAAAACTGTCGGTAAAGGCATGGATCAAACCCAAATTATTAGAAAGTATGAGTATCTGCACGAAATACACGCTACAGACAACATGGTTCACAATATCATGACTTTGCCCATTAAAAAACATTCTGCTGCACTAAGTTGAGGACTTCTTTTCGCACTGAAAAACCAATGCTGTCTCTAAAATGCTTAGTCCAAAATTATTGTTTATATATTTAAATATTTCAAATCATTTGACATGTGTGCTTGATATCAAAAATATAAATAACAGTCTGGACAAATTCTCCTGAAGAAAGTTAGCTTAATTAAATAAATTATGATTAAAAAAGTCCAATCTACCATACCCAGCCCACATAGAAATTAGAATACAGGGGAAGAAGGAAGACTGGTGGCGGCAACTAAAAAAGTGTACCTTGCCTATAATAGGACAGCTAAAGCCAAGTAAAAAAATATTACTTTTTTTTGGTGCATTTTCACTGGCAATCATTAAAATTATGACAGATTCTTCAGCTCTTTAAAATAATCCTCTGAGCAGAAAAAACTATTGAAATCACTCCCACTCTTACTTCAACTCACAAACTAGAGAGCAGACAAAATAGATCTGTCAACCAGACAGTTAACCACACAGAAAAGAACTACTGACAAATATATTTTCATTTCTTCTTACTTTTATGAAATACAAGAAATAGCAAAAAAGAAAAATTAAAAGGTGTTTTAAGAGCTCGCTCTTACCTTATGTGTAATCCATTCTCGGCCATATTGGTACACATTATTGGCTGCGGAATTGAGAGCCTTCTGAATTACCTGGGCTTCTGGGAGCCAGCTGGGGAGTTTTCAAAGAACAAAACCAAAGTTAACTGCTATGTATTTTACCCACTTTGTTACACCCCAAACACATTGAAAATCAACATTTTGAATCAATAACAAATTATTAAGGTTGAATACACACAAACTTATTGCAACTAACGTATTTTCTTCTACATATCAAGGAAGAGATTTTCTCATAAGCAAAGCACAATTATGAATGCTATGAATCCTTGCATTTGCAATTCTCCCAGGTTCCTGAAACCTTAATTAAATTGGTATCTCAGCTTTTTCAAGAAAGATCTGCTCTTCAGTCTGTATATGTGCTGCTCACACTACATTCTTAGCAATTTTCCTGGAGTTCTAGTTGTCTGAAAATACTATATGAAGTAGTCTCATCTAGCTGCAAACACAACCTTCTGAATTACAAGCTGAACAGAAATTGTTAACATAGTTTCTCTGAGAAAGCAACCAGTTGAAAACAGGTTTGGACACCAGTTATTTCTAAGTCCTCTCCAAACTACCTGCTCGCAAATGTCTTCAGGGATTCACATGACTTTCAATGACCAAGCAATAGACTCTACTGAGCTGCCAGCATTTCAGTGTTTGTGAATCACAATCTCTGCTTTGCCTTTCTTTTTACATCTTGCTTGAATGGCACTTATTGGAGCCCTTCCAAACCAAAAAGCCAAGACATTTGTTCATCTGACTGAAGATCAACATGGAAGCTCTTCTGTCTGTATAACCTTTGGAAATGTTCTGCATTGGAATTAAAAGATATTTCAGACACTCACCTTTAAACATAATGTGAGCATCAAGCTCTGAAAGCTGGTGAAGCTTGATGAATTTGTCAAGAGATATAGTTACTCTCCATGAATTAAAACATAGCTATTTGAATGCTTCAAATTTGGATGCAAACATTGGAAGTAAAAATTTAAGCTAAAATTCTGCTAATTATTCAACTAGTACTCTAGTATTTTCATTATGAGAATAAGCTTCTGACAGCCAAATTTCCATTTTCATTTGTTCCACTTGTTTCCATCTTATGGCAAAATGAAAAGGCCAAAAAAAAGAAATGCCATGAAGGAATAAAACGCATTTTAAATGCTTTCCATTCTTTTGATTGTGATTACTTAAGTAGTGCTAAAACAAATAGTACTGCAGTGGTTATTAATTATATGCTTTTAGTTCTGTTTTTGAAAAATCATTTTGCTCTTATAATACAGCATATGCTTTCTTTCCATACTGTTAAACCACCATTACTTTTGTTTAGCATGTGCCCTTGAAAAAGTCAGCCATTCTTGTTTGTGAGACAACTTTTTCTTCTGGTATTAAATTGGTATGTCACCTTTACCTAAGCTGAAGCAGAATGAAAACCATCTGAAACATGGCCTCTTTTAAAATCACACTCTTCAGTCTCACCTATTCCCCTTCTGGTGTTCATGCAATCACTTCTTTGCTTGCCAGTATGCCCTTGTTTTTCTCTAGATGCATTTCTCTCAAAATCTTCTCTCTCCCTTAATATTTTCCTTGGTGTTTACTTTAACCATTACACAGACTAAACCTTACAAACTTCCCACTGCATACACTATACACATCTACACTTGATAGGAACAACCGATTCATACCAAATTCTCCCCATCCACCATTCTTTCCACCCTTGAACTCTTCTTCAATTCACTCCAAAAACATTGTCTTCAACTCCTATTCCCTCAAAGGCATTCTGCAGCCAGTTCTCCACACTGAAAAAATAATTACATCCTTCTGGAGAGAGCATTCTTTGCCAGTACTTTTCTTGTACAGGTGAAAGGGAAAAAAATATTGACCTCTACATTTATTCTCTGCACTACATACATTTCCTCTCCACAACTGTAGTTAGAGGAGTTCATACAGCTGTACTTCTCCACCAAAATCCTCAAATGAGATACCACATTGGCAGTCCTCTAGAGTAATGCATAAACATTTCTGCTGCCTGAGAGTTTAGCTTTTACATCTGCCTGCAAGAGTCACCTCCATTTCTGTTCACCTAGGGGACTTCTTAAATTAAAAACTATGCATAAGTGCACCTGGAAGTCTGTTTGTCCACCCTATACTATTGGCTTAACTTCAGCATTCTTACTTTGCCCATTCTGGGTGACTGGCTACTGTCTCATTGATCAAGCTGCTTGTGACTTGAATCATGTGAACACTCTCTTGATGTACCTAAATTAAATATAGAGAGGAGAAATGTTACGTAATGCAGACTAGAACTCTTCCTACATTCAGAAAGACTTCTTTTATTCCTTGTTTAGGGGAGGAGGGGAGGTGGGGAAGAGGATGGCAGGTGGGGGGGACGGTAACCACTTTGTACATTTAAAGAATAATTCTTCCAATGCATACAACCCACTAAGAAGAATGAAGTGCCATTAACCAAAAAACCCAAAACCAGACAATACAATAATCAGCCTGTTCTGACAACTTTTGTCACTAGTAATAGCAAATGGAAATTTAAACCTTACCACATGAGTGGAAAAAAAATCTAACCATACAGCAGTGCTGTCAAGGGAAGTACCAAAATACAAAGCACAGTTTTAGATATGTCTTTTTAAGCTACAGATCAAAGAAGTGTAAAAATTAATGAATGCTTAGCTCTAACATAACCAGCCATGCTATGAAGTGCCTCACCAAATTAATTCTTCAATAAGAATGATAAAAGACACCTTTTATAAATATCTTAATAGTCCTTTTATGAATATAAGGAAGCTTTAGGCAGGAATATTTGCACAACTCTTAAAGCTTTCAATTATACGTACTCCATATTATATAAGCCTGTATTTTGAAAAAAGGATATTAACATTAGAACCCATTGATTTTTATTCCATAACTGTATTCAAGTCAAACATTCAATCTCCACTGACTGTTTCAAGTGTGAACACAGCTCCGTTAAGGAAAAATAAAGGCAAAAAAAAAAAGTACATGAGTGACCTCTTCTGGTGAGGAAAAAAAAGCCCCAATAAAAATCAATTTCAGAGAACATCTGATCATGAATCTCAGAACAGGATACCAGGAGGTTATTACAGGCAATGACACACACAAAATGACTAATACACCTTAAGCATCTTGCAAATATGTTTTGTGATGCAAGGTAAATAAAAAGGAAAAAATTGATAGGGAAAGTGTAACAGGATGCAAAACAAATCCATTTCTGTAATATATAAGATAGTAATTCTTTTACTAGAATAAATTTTGTATTTCCAAATGTCTATATATTAGGCTTGTCAAACAGGTAAATAAACACAAAAATCCAAAGAAATATAAACCCTGAGATTTTCATATATTTTTGTATGTTTTGTAGTCCTTAAATGGTGACACGTGCAACTACAGAGGAATTAGTTACTAAATATTTAGAAAAATTCTTTAAGCTATACAATTACTACAAATGTTAGTAACCTTCTAAAACATTGAAAATGAGCTCTGTGATTACATTCTTTAGCACACTGTACCTTCGCAGTAAGGAGCAGGGCTAGCAGAAGGGTTCCTATCACTAGCAAAAATATTATAAAAATGCTGATTATTTTATCTAGCATTTTCTCCAACCACACGATGATCTGTGCAGGAAAAAGAAAGAAAAAAACAAATTACGGCATATAAATCAATCTTTAATGTATGCAATGCTATATGATAGTATTGTTATTTTTATTTAAAATCACAGTACAAAATCAGGCTCTAATCAAACAGCACTTATGCCCAAGCTTGGAGATGAACAATTAACAAGCGATGTTAGCATGATTACAGTCATGGTATGGCATGTGATTTTGCAAAAAAACATTTACACATTACCACATGACAAGGCAAGCTCTC
>VWZD01013281.1:1283956-1335279 GCA_013396695.1 Sakesphorus luctuosus
TGCAAAGCAAGCATTAATTCAACAGTTACTTACTAGACCTAAGGGAGCTAGCATTCATGTCAGCTAGAACCCAGAAATTTGGCTTTGTTTCTTATCCTTCAGCAAATTGGAATCTTACAGATACTGTTTGCACAGGACTTCAAAATTATCAAAGTATACTGTAAAGCACAATCATAACTTTCAGATTTGGATAGCTGAGAGCCATTTCTATGATAAATGAGGTATTTTTGCAAGTAATAAGGCTTTTAGAGCTGCTCGTCACCTTGTGAACTGAAATGGGACATACTGAATATCAGGCCAATTATTCAGCACCAACTATTTCTATCAACTTCCAATCTCAAAAGGATGCTCAGCATTAAGCATGCATTAGCTAAACCTACTGATACAGGAACAGGTGTGTATCTTGTTCTGTCAGTTTCTGAAAAGGTCCATTCTATACATGCCCACAAACAAATAATGATACCACTTAAGATCAGAGAAATTCTGATTATGTTATTCAAAACAATAAAACTGCTCAGTCACACAACTTTGCAGAGTGCTCTAGAACAGTGCAAGCTGAGCTTCATCTCATACACAAATTGACTATTTACTTTAAAGGTGTGAAAGCCCATGCAAGTATGACCAAATACATTTTTCTAGCTCCTATGGTTCACACACTAAAGCTACTTCTACTCCATCTGGCATTACTACAGGAAAAAGCAGCAGCAGCAGCAGCACAACTGTAAAATTTGCGCTTTAAGAGAACTGAAGTCAAAGTCAATGTATAGAGCTGGTGAAAGTACTTTTGAGTACAAGATCTCAATTTCTTAAGATTTCTTAAGATGAGTTGCATTCTACTAGAAAGCTTCTCAACAACTGCAAGTACTCCCTCTTTCAACAATTAGCCAGTAACTTTTTAGTGATCTTCAAAAACTACTAATACACATGCTGATGGTTGACATGAGTTCTTTCTTCAGCATTTATCCTATCTCTACAGCTGAAATTGGCCCTGGAACAACTAACTTCTGTAGAGTGCTGTGTGATGATTCAATTAGTTAATACTGAAGTTAGATCTCCTGTTTGAAAAAAGGGGGGGGTTGTGCGTGTTCATCCTGTAGCATCTGAGCAGTTAAAGTACATCAAGCAATTCTTTTTAAAGTTCAAGATTTTACAACCAGCTCCTTGGTCAACCTAAATTAACACAAGGATTATATTAAGCATTTTGCAAATGTTGTTCAAAATTATGACAAAAATAAAAAAAAATGTAAAATGGTTTTAAAAGTAACAAGGTGTAGAGCCAGAAAGTTTTTGTAACCAAATCTGCACTATATTAAGAACTGCAAAAAGGAATTCAGAGAACATGAGGGAATGTGCAAAACCTGTTGCCTGAGATATTTTTAACACTTTTCAGCATTGCTGAAATATTTCAGCCATCAGAAATGTCTTGCCAGTGATACTGCAGTTCTCTGAGAAACTTTGAGCAACCTCTACATGGGGCTGTTACCTCTTTGGAAATAAGACTGAAATAGGATTTGCTGTGCCCTTTCAAGCCTTACATACATCTCTGGTTGTGCAAGATTATGCAAGAGAAGCAAGAAATAAAAGTCCCTGCTTTAAAGGACAGAAATCAAAAATATCACTGAAAAAACCTTGAATGGACAGGGGATGGAAATTTTACAACATGGGCTTTAAAATGAATCTATCAAAAATTAAAGCTGTCCTTGTTATTTTAGACAAAGTTCAAAGTAATAGCCATTTACTTTGTAAATTAGGGATAAAAGAAATCCAATAGTCTTACATATAGCACCTTAATCAGATTCATTGAACCCATGAAATTGGAAGTATTTCCAGTGAGACTTCAAAAAATGCTAGCCTCAATGATTGTGTGAGGGGTAATCTCAGCAGAGCTGAGGGTGAATGCTTTAGATGTTTCACCATGTAGCAACCACTGGATGATCAAGCTCCAAAAGATCAGGATGACGATTCTCTCCCAGACAGCACATGAAAAACAAGGTATCTTTTCTTGACATGACAACCCATATGGGTTCAAATATGCCTCAACTGCCACTAAGGTGCAGTTGCAAAGCCTGAATTACCTTTAATTTAGTTAGTAAAGTGATGGCAGCACTGATGATGTACCAGTACAGGTTGCAGCCTCAGCCATGTAAGCCCACCTTGTCTTTATTTACTTGGGGAGACAGCCCAAGCAAGCTAGATGAAAACCAGCTTTGGTGAGGTGCTGCAATAATCTCTCTCAACACAGCCTTAAGGAAATCCAAGTTACTCAACTGGTATAGATATTTCACAGGAGACGACTGAGTTAGACTGAGTATTGCAGAAGTAAGAGCAGATGCACAGCATTCGCATAAGGCTTTATTTCCTGTTGGTTTTGGTGCTATTAAAACTCCCTTCCTTCCTCTACATTAACCCACAACACTTCCTTAGCAGGCACTCACCTCTACACACTCATGCTAAATAATTCATAACTGCTACCTTACTGCAGGTAAGCTACTCTGGTAAATCCCCTTGTGTTTGTACTTACCCGCCAGTCAGGTCCAGACTTCACTCTTACCCCAGCCCTGTCAGTTCTCCCTTTACATCCTTCCTGTAAACCATGGGCATGCACACAAAGACAAACATGTACTGACTAAACACTAGTCATTAGCCAGAGATCATAAAGTATTATATTTAATTCCAAGCTTCTAATCTAAAGGTTAGTCAACAGCAGAAGCTGATGCTGCCACAACATCCAAAATTATGCAAAGGTAAAGGAAAGCCAGGCTCCTAAGCTACAGAAGGTCACACTTGTAAAACCAAACGGAAATGTTACTGATTTGTGACAGACTGTCCACAAAAAACTATCCTTAATTGTCAAAGTTTTGAAGGGGAAGGTTATCAACTTTTTTTTTAAAATTTTTAGCTCACTGTAAAAAAGTTTTCTTAAGATGAGTTGCATTCTACTAGAAAGCTTCTCAACAATTTGCAATTACTCCCTCTTTCAACTTTTTGGTGATGATACAAACCATATTACATTAAGCTGCAAGAGAGCTACAGTCCATGCTTAACAATCAGAAATCCTACCGTCTAGACAGGTTCTGCATGTTGCAAAATACGATACATCATCTATTAATATTTTCATGTTTCACACTGCATAGCCATCAAAACAATAGTTTTTCTATCATGTTTGATTTACTGCATTACCCACACAGTGACGAAGACCTTGGCATTTACTTTATTTTAAATCTACATAAAATTACCAACAGGGCCTTTTTTTTCCCCCATAAAGATCTCCACTACTGATGAAGAATTTTTCCAACACATTTCTTAGACTTGTTGTTATTTCCTTTTACTTCAGTTAATATTTGAGGATATCATCTCATTAGTACCATCTAATGAGAATAAGGGAAAGCCTATAATCAGAACACATCCAAGGATTGTGCTGAAATGAGCAAATTGAGTAGTTAAAGTACAAACGGTCTCATAGAGAACAGTTTATATGAGGTCTCAAGTCTATTTACATCAGTGTCCCTCCAACAACAACAGTAGAATTTAGCAATTCCTGACATGGACAATGTTATAAAGAACAAATCATACTAGCTCAACTGAGCCTGTTCTATATTTTGGGCTACATATACCATGAACAGGAATTAAAAAGCCAAGCTTTATCACTAGCAGTCACAATCAACCATCGTTTCAAACTCTACCATAACCAGGTGATGTATGTTTAATGTCCTGCTGGATTATCAGAAATTTATCTTTGTGTTCTCTGAAATATTCCCCTTCAAAGACAGGTAAAAAGGAGAAAGGCACAAAAGGAATCAACCTTTTAACTGTTTCCAGTGCTCTGTATTACAAATACCCTCCTTTTTTGCCTCTGGTGGAGCATGACTTTTTTTTATTATTTAAAAACAAACACACAAAACCGAATCGCACCCCCAACAAAGTTAACCCAAAAGATCCTGACACCGTTTGCACATTTTTTCACTTTTTTGTCATCTTGATAGTAATATTATTATTACATGTTCATGCACAGGAGTTACCACTGCACGTAACACTATGGACTTTCAGGATTTCTACATATGAAACTTTAAAGTAAACCAATAGTTTTCAAAAATAACTCCTAGGAACTAAAAAGACCCACTCTGTTAAGAAACTATATCCATAGGGTTTTGCCAAATAATGCAAATCTCTAAACTAAAAATAAAATCCACACATTTTACAGTTCAAAGCAATTACAGTGAAATTTTTTGTGCAACCTATCAATATTTTCAAACAAGCAAATGACCAACTCAGAGCCAGAAAGAAGTAGTTGAGACTAAACTTTCATCTGTGGCTCACCAAACTCGACTCTTCACCTGAATTGTGCTAACAAATCAATACCTAACAACAAAAAAAAATTATGAAGGGTTATGATTGCACATATTTACTAACTGCAAGTTACTCACATAAGACAAACTTTTCAAAGTTAGGAAATAAATAAAAATGTAATTTTAAACCAGGAAAACTATAGTCAAGGGCCAAAGAACATTCAAAAATTCCTCTCTTAGTGGACAATCATAACTGAATCATGAAGCAAGCAACTCCACCCTCTTGTTCAGAAACACAGAAAGCCCCTCAACATACAACCCTCATTAAATACTGAAGATCAAATTTTCTAAATTCAATATAGTAGCTTAGCCTAGACACTATATGCAGCATTATTCCTCATCTGCCACCCAAAGCAGATACCAGCTGTGCAGCCCCATTTCACTGTTCACAAGAACACTTTATATGTACATATTTTATCACATACTAGATTTTTCACTCACAGAACCCTGAGGTCCTGCAGCCATGCACATGCCATAGGCATCACTCCCCAGATCTGTGCTTGTCTGAAGCAATGCCACTGCCCAAATCCCAGAGAGGTATCACTGCACTGAGAAGTTGTCTGGATTTCAGTCACATATAAAGCCAAATCAGTTTTAACATCTCTTAGAATGACAGTTCCCCAAAGAATAATAGTTAAACGTAGTTGGCTAAGATGAACTATGGGAACTGGGAATAACAATGCTTATAAAACACATCACACACTTTTAGAAGCCACACAAAAGGAAAAAAATTGCTATATCAACTATATTAATTTTGGTGGGTTTTTTCACTAGCCCTCACTTCCCTTCAGACTGTTGATTCAGCAGCTCTGAGGACATACATGTGAAGTTTCATTTCACTCCTAGTACACTCCATACCAGTATGTATGTATTCATTCCTGGTACACCACACACTATGCCTGTGTACACAGGCAAAGTTTGACACTTCAAAAGTAAAAGGTTTACAGCACTGACTGAAACCAACCCATGCATTGTTTGCAAATGCTTACACTCAGTCTTACAACTTGCCTCACACCTTCGCCATTCCCGTATTAATTCAGTTAACTGATGCTTTCTCTGAGTGGAAAACAGCTCTCCAGACTGGGAGAGAACTGGTTTTGTCAGTGTACAAATGGGGACCAGGTGGCAATCAACTTCTCTTAAATAGAAGTGCCACTAAATGAAACTACTGCCTGAAAGGCTAATGCAACGCTCTGCTGTACAAAACATTTAACTACATGCACTCACTGGAGTAGAAGACAACAGCAAGAGATCAGGTAGAACTATATGACCTTCAGTAGCTTATACCAAGAGCTGGAAAAGAGGCATTTGAGAGAGAAATCTACAAAGCAAGGCATGTTAAGGAGTGTTCATGCTGCAAAATAAAAATAATAATTAAAAAAAAAATCTAACTCCCCGAAACCACAGAATCCATTAGTTGGAATCACAATTTTTGTGTTTATTTACCTTCTTATTAAGCCAGTGCCACAGCTTGTCAGTGGCAGGGGGAGATGGAAGAAAAGGGAAAAAAAGACAACACAGTGGAAAATTATTGAAAAATGCAGTAATAGGGAAAAAAAGCAATGACAGGCAGGCAAAGTCATCCACAGAATGAAAATGAAATTGTTTTGGGACACAAAGGTAAATTGCAATAGGAAGAAAAGATCATAACTTCTAACGCAAGAATCTAGGTTTTACTATTAACATGCACTTGTGAAACAAAGAGGGACATAACAAATAGGAACAACTTTAATAATATCAACAGAGCTATCAGCATATTCTGGGAAATTCCAGTTTAATTATATTGAGAGCTACCACTGTAGATTTCAGAGCAGGACTTGTAAAAGTACTTTGAGAAGGGCATTTTAACAAAACGACAAAACTTAACACAAGATACTTGTTTATTTCATTAATACTCCCATTCAGGCAGTTTCCTATGTATTTCAAAACATTCCTATTATGTCAATCACTGGTAAACAATTTTTTATACCATATTCATATTAAAACATTCATATGAAATGGCACAACATCAAATACAGAATTAATTCTTATATACATACAATAACAAACTGTAGATCAAATAAACGTATGGAATTCATATAATTGTTGTACTTCTCAACAGTCAACAGGTAATTTCTCTGTTTGCACTGCAGTTCTTTTTCCTTACCGATACTCATCCATATGCTCAAGTACACCCATTTTAGGACCTAGTTTATGTAGGACTATACTCTTAGTTCTACCCATTAGTAATCAATTAGCAGCATAATCACAACAGTGAAAAGCTTTAATGTTGTTACTCTTCTGTGCTAGAGGTTAAGATGAAGTAAGTGAAGTTCATTTCCCCCTGAAAACAAGATCATTGAATGCTCAGTAGATCTAGTGTGTTCATCAGTTGCCACTAATTATATTAGCTCCCAATGAAAACAAAAGGTAAGAATATTTCAAATTTTAAAAAAATCTCATAATGTTAATTTAGTTAGAACAGAAGCAAGACACAGATTTACAAAAAAACCCATGCACATCAGGAAATATCAAAATAAGATATGCCACAAAGTATTTACTTTCAGTAGCTTATACTACTCACGGAAGGAATCACAGTAATAGAAAGCAATGACAAAGCTTCAAAAGCCTCAAATTGGCACTGTAGAATTTGTTTCTATTTTACTACTTCACCTATGGAATAACTTAGCAGTGAAAACAGGTAAAACTGTTTACTGATTCAACAACATACTTTTACTTAACTTTATTTCTGCATATTAAATACTATGTATACATCTATACCACTATTACAAAACAGATTAGTTTTGGAAAATGGGTAGATCTCATGGTATTTTTCCACTTTGCAACTCCATTCAAAATACAACAAAAACTAGAGCTCTCTCATCAGCCTACAACTATAGCAGAATGTGAGAGAAGTCTTTGGTATTCCTCTATAATTTCAGCCTCCTGGAACAGGATGGTACATACAATAATTAGGAAATAACACTACATGGTAAAAATAACTGTATTTTCTATTAATGTTTAAGACAACACCTGAGAGGCCCTACCTGCCCACTAGCTTACCAGTACTGATGTTTAAGTAGTTCTACAAAGGTAATCAATCTACATTTGAAAACAGGCTACAGCTTAATTCTAATCTTCAAGTCATCTGGAAGTATTAAGACCATAGCCACTTTTCCAGTATTTTATTGAAAAACTATTTATCTACTACCTTACGTGCCTATGAAAGTATTTTCTATAATAATATATGCACTGGTAAAGATTCTGTTCTTTTTCTGTGATTGGCTTTACCCAAAGTCCAACCAATCTAAACAATCCACATATAAAATTCTAGTGTGATATACCCTAAAAAACCTTGTAACAAGTCCACGATTCTCACAAGTCCACCAGAAATCATGCAGGTAAAATGCTAGCACATTCCAACTAGTAAAAGTCTACTGCTTGCAGCTGAGCTACTGCCTACGCTGCTGAACTCCCCCACAAACTCTATAATCAAACTGCAGTCACCATACTGATACACAATATTCTCCTTTAAAATCAAACATTATCAACAAATAAAACTTCAATTCTCAACTGTTTGTAAGAATATGCATGATATCGTATCTATTAAGTTTTAATGTAACTCAGTGGGTGACAACAGAAACCTCCCTACTTTCTCATCAGGAAGTCTCTCACATCCGAACTGCTGATCTGTCGTCCCCATGTGGCAAATGAACAACCACGGACTAAAGAATACAGTAAGAACACCCTCTTTTATAGTCCATGTTTAGAGGAGGTGTGCACTTACAGGCACAGACTGACCTACTGTTTATAGCGAAAATGAAAATCAATGCCCCACTTTCTTTTCCCTTCACCAGAATTTCTCTTAATTTGGCTGCATTTCCAAGACAACCAGGGGTAGATGAGCAGTGGGAAAGAAGACAAACAGTTCTTTACCTTCTGTTTTTATTTAAAAGTCAGACATAACTAGATTTGTATGCATGATCAGTACTCTCCCATTATTCACAATGGGTGGGTGATTTTCCAGACTGTCTACACTTGCCTCCCAAACTGTGGGAGAAAAAGACATGCCATTCTAAGATGTTTTCCTCATCCTCACTATCTTCCTAATTATGTGTACTATGTTTGCCAGAACAAGTAGGGCCACTAAATATTTGTGTGAAACAAACCTTGTCAATGGCTTGTTGCACTTAGGTAAGGGCCTCGGGATGTTCTGATGTTGAGATTCAGTTTCCAATTAAATTAGTGTGCAAATAAAAAACCAAAACAAACAAAACCCCTAAGCAGCTTCAACTCCCATGAAAACAAAGTACAACTAAAATACTAAAAAGTTAAATATCTAATTGCAAACGAAATGATCCCTCAATCTTAGTTTCTCACACACATGCACAAAAGGTAAGCTGTGACAATTTACTCCCCAAATTTTTATTTTGTTTGCATATTCTTTACTTCCTCTTCAACAGCCCTTACTGAAGCCAAAATATTTGGCAATCCAAATTAAATAAAGTTTATCCGCCCTTTACAAAAAAAACTTGCAAGGATATAATTTTCATTCCTCTTCTTTCCCTGTCCCCACAAAAAACCACAACTGTCAATATACTGTTGCATTGCTCCCAGATTCCCAGAGATTGATGCATCCATGATCCTACAACATACAGAATAAGCACAGCCAGTAGAACTTAAAAGATATAGAAGCATTAGTGTGATAAGCATTGGAAGAACACACACAATCCCTGCCATCCATGATAAAAGCCAGCTGAAACAGAATTAAAATAGGCACAAATGACAACAGAATCATGCAGAGTATCAAGTGTCCTTCTTGTAACAGCTACAAGAGCTTAAGTTGCTTTAATACACACAGCACAGACTCAGAAGGAATAAATATGATTGTCATTTAAAAAATGGGAGGGAGAAGGGAGATGGAGAAATGAGTTGTGCCAAACACTCTTCTTTTGCTTAGACAAGAACAACATGAATATAAACTGACCTTAAATACATTTAAGCTGAAGAGCAGGAAGTTCTGCTGCACATTAAAGCCCTACCTTCCTTAAGGAGAAAAGACTTAGTGGAATTAGGAAGGATACTATAACATACAATTATGCAATATAAGGATACTAAACTTGACAGCTCATGAAATACAATACATTGAGTACTGTGGAGAGTCCTCTCACTTACAAAACAAAACCCTTTAATGAAAAGCTTTGTACAATGTAAACATTTATCCCAATGTTTAAATACTTTCCACCACTTTTGGAAAACTGCTTTATCATGTTCACAGCTGCATTTTGAAAGGCTTTTCCTTTCTCAAACTCTTCCTCAAAGAGCCCTGTGAAATTGTAACTTTTTTCCTGGAGCCATTTTAATGCTTTTGTTGACCTTTTGACATGCATTTATCCATTATATCCAGGCTTAAGCTCTTCCCTCTCCTGTAGGAATTCAGAGCTATAAACTGCAGACTGATCTGTCAAGGTACAGATGCTCTGACAAATGTATTTACAGGGTTCAGCTCTTCAGTTATAAAAACTCTGAGATTAAGGCTTTTTTTAAAGCAGAGAATATTTCAACAAAACAGTAACAGAAAGCACATTCTTACACTCTGGCATAGCTGTGACAAACACAATAATCTATCAGTCTATGTGAAACTTTAAAATTTGAATGAAAGACACCGCAAAACTTTCATGGAGCTTTCCAACTCTGCAATTTGCAATGCAAATGTGAGCATGTTTTGAGTGGGGGAGAAGGGAGGGTAACACAAAAGACTTAGTCTATGGCACTTTCCAAATACTTTATCTCACATATTTCTTCTCTTACAGGGGGGAAAACTTGCTTCTGTGTGACTATACTGCTGTGTTCAACAGTTATACTTCCACACAGTAAAAACAAACGTGTCTGAACTAGCTCAGGCCTTACTTACAGAATACAATGGTCTGCTTTTTAAATTAAGTTTTCATAACAGAAGCAGGAACATCTTATCCTTCAGACTAAAGCTCATTAAGTTTAATTTCAAGGTCTTTGTAATCAGATAAGGTGACTGAACCATGAGAAATCTGCCTTATTTAGATAAAGTATTTTATAAAGCTAACTCAATACTTTAAATGTGACTTCTGCCAGGCTTTGCATGTCATCATTTAACAAATTTAAATGTATACTTAAGTGTGTGAATAGTGACAGAAGAGACATAGTTTAAAATACACCATAAACGATATAGTTTTACATGAAAGACATACCTATTAGTGACAGACATTTACTTTAGAATCCAAGCATCTCAGCATATGGTGAAAAGACAGTAAAAGAAACTTCCAAGTTGCTTAAGGAAGTAAGTAGGAATACCTTACTGTCAAGCTTTAGCATGACACTTCCGAGTCCTCTGATGGGCCGTGGAGCAAGAGCTTCCTGACGCTCCTTCACAAACGTTTCAACAAGTTGCCACCAACTTTTGCAATGGTTTGCCAAGAAGTTCAAAACTCCAAAATGAACTACTAGTTTTTTAAGTGCCCAAACTGTAATCACAAGAAGGAAATTAAGTATCAGAGATTTCAGAGGAGCACCACAAGACTACTTATCTATTCCATTCTGAAAGACCTATGAAAAAGAAAGGAAAAGACTCTTGAGTTTTGTTTCCCATTAAGAGCCACTCTCAGAATTTTCAAGTGGTTTTAGTACTAATCTCCTCACTCACTCCAGAGCTGAGCTATCCACATGGAATTTAGATGACATCAATAATGTAGCTAACAGATTTGAGCAAGACCTGGGATAAGAAGGTGCCATTCCATGATTCCAGAACAGTGGATTTCTCACATGCTTAGACATACACCATGTCAAATGCCTCCTCGTAAAATACCACATTCAGAACTGAACAGCATAATACAACTTCTAAGTTACACATAAAAGAAAAATTTCAGCCTAAATTCTTAAGTTTTTCAGCCTTTACACCATTACATTATACCCTTCCTATAAGAACTGACAGATCATGTGTAATTTCAAAGTAAAGAAGTATCCATTTAAATCTTCTACTGAAGTACTACTGACAGATTTTTCTTTTAAACATCAAAAAACTATTTTGAGGTCAGCCTTCTACCTTGGCAATATTTGATACTGAACTCCCTATCTTTACAATCAAGTGTATTTTTAATAAAGCTTTTTTTTTGGAATGACAGACTATTCTCCAAACTAGATTAATTACTTATTGTCATACATCAACTCCAGAATAGTTGGCAGTACACTACCTCATCTTCAAAAATTCACATTAGGCTTCTACTTGGAGATGCATGAAATGACAGGCATAGCCTAAAAGGTTTAACTTTTACTATACACAGGACATTTATCAAAGTTCCACAAGAGTCTGTTGTCTGCAAGCCACATCTGCAGTAGTTGATGTTCTCATCCAGGAGAGCTAGTGCAACTTTGCTGACAGTAAGTTCACTTACCCTCTGGCACCACCACGTGGCAAATATGGGATTTATTCTCTTGAAGAAATTGAGTAATTCAAAAATTTTCCTACTAAAATCATGTGGCAAACATACAAAAAAAGAAGAAAATACAGTGCAAGTGCCAGCACCAAACTTATAGGTTGATGTTTTTTTATGATGAAATGCAACTCATGGTCAATAAACTGCTGCTCAACCAAACTGGTCAAGTTTGCATTTTACAAGAGGAACAACACACTTGGAATGGCATTCTAACCTTCCACTACTATTTAAAAATAAGTATTTAAACAATATCATCTAAAATAACTGAATGGACACTCATTGCAAAGGTGATGTCTGGAGGTGCTATAATCAAGCAAATGGCTGTCATTATATTAGGTTAAAAAGAGACAAGAAAGAAAAAGCTAAATGAGGACTGATACAAGAAAGTTGAGAGCAAAATAAGAGAAAAGCTGCTTGGGAAGAAATTTTAAACATCCCAGGAAGCATAAAGTGACCGAAAGTCAAAAAAAAAAAAAAGGATAAAACGGAACAAGTAAGGAAGTAAATGAATGAAAGATCTTAAAAAGAGACAATACCAGAACTCCAAGCTCACATCACTGAACAAAATGCTACAAGTGCTCCATAACCTGGTTTTTTGCTTAGCTTTTCAATTCATAGCAGTTTTTTCACCTTTTCATTTTACAGTATAAATATGGTATAATTTTTCCACCCTCTACACAAAGCAATTTTAAAATATCATCTCATTCCATTGAAGTACAAATGAATTCAAGGAAAAATGTTAATGGTACCAAGATGTTTACAATAATCTAAATGTTGCTTCATGTGAGTCCTCCCTACCAATATATGGAACTCTGGCAAAATTAACACCTTTCTATTTAAGGTTTTGGGGAGTTATTTTTATTTTTTTTTCTTTTTTACATACTAGAAGCATTCTTCTTAAGGCCTCAGAAGTGCCTAAAGTTATCAATCTCATTAAACTCGATCACAGTTGCAACAAAACTTGTTTTACAAGCCTTCCTATTTTCCAAATATTTTTACTATTATCTCTCTTGTGATGATAATCCAGATGATCATAGTTCACTTTCTGACATTTAATGTAATTCACTGCTCTAAATTTGCCTCTGTTCATCATTATACTGCTTATTTGTAATATTTTTGTGATGATTCAGTTATATGCCAAGAAAAAGCACTTAATGGCCCAGTGTCACTGCTAAGGCAACAAGCCAAAAATATTCCCAAAAGTAACTTCTCTTTTGGCATAAGTTTATTGTTTGGGTAGTTATTTTAGACCTAATGACTAGCAGCAGTATTCATCCATTTCATTTATAGATGTGCACTTAAACCTAGACTTGTCTGGCTCAAGCTTAAAACCATTCATTGCCTTCTAACTGCAGAAACGTTGCATTCATTTTTCCTCCCACCCAAGTAGGCATTTCTAAACAGCAGTTAATTCACTCCTTGACTTTTCAATAAATTAAGCCACATAAACTCTGTTTCTAATAAGGCTAAAATTTATTTTCTAATCCCTTTATCACTTTTGATCACCATTTTCCACGATGCCCAGACACCAAAACTGGGAAGCTGCTTCTGTAGTAACTACATTGGAACGAACTAAAGGTCAAACCCCTCTCTCCTCTTACCCAGAGTTCAGCTATTTACATGCCTAGCCACTGCATTCCCCTTCAGCTGCTGCTGCAGTGCTCCTCTCACCGTGCCTCTAGAGTTCACAGCCCCTCGAGCCTGTATGGCCCCACAGCCACGATTTCCAGATGCACAACTAGATGGTTTGTACTAGCTTTGTGTATTGTGTGCAGATCTTAAGGTTTTGGTAGCAGCGTGGCCTCTGGGGTGGCCTCCACAGGGACAGACCAAGGGGTATCTTGTGCAAGACACGGTTCCAGGTGGCTCCACAACAGATCCATCACAGGCCAAAGCTGAGCCCAGCAGGCATTGGTGTGTGCTGATGCAGTAAAAATGCATTAAAGAAAGGGCACAAAACTCTAGAGAGGGAGAAAAGGAAGAACAGAGAACAAGTGACTGAAGAGAATGAAGGAACAGAGGGACGAACAGAGGTAATAAAGAGGCCAGGGAAGCAGAAGAGCTCCATGGTGGAATAGGAACACCACTCAAAGGTACCACAGCCTGTGGAGGACCCGTGCTGGAGCAGGTTTACCTCCTGAAGGGGCTGTAGGGTAGGGATAGGGAAAGCCTGAGCTGGTACCTCCCTGAAGGGACTGCAGCTCATGGGTAAGCCCACATTAAAAGACAGGAAGAGAGTTTGGTTTTGTGGGTACTTGGCCACTAGCTGAGACCAACTCAACTTGTCCACAGAACCCAGCAATCCCTTTTTGACAGAAATTAAAAGTTAACATGAGCAAAACTTCACTACTGAATAACAGCTGAAATATTCTTTACGTATAGGTGCAAAAATATGAAAGAGATGACATCAAGAGGAAGAAAAACTAACTACTCTAAACAAGAAGTATTTTTACTACATAAGGGATGGCACCACATTATTTCAGGTAATGACAAAAGACAACAGAGAGCTGTCCACTACATGGTAGCAGACAGTGCGCTTCAATCTTCCTACTTGAAGCTACAGTTCATCTTGTTTTAACAAGTCTTGAAAAAGTTTTAATTTATAACTTATACAAGCCTACAAGGCTTTCCTTCTATTGTATTTAAAACAGTTCCTAAGGTTAGCTAAAGTCACCACTTACCAAAGATTTTTAATAATTGGATTATTACCTGCAAAAGGCACTGGCAATAGCTGCACAATCCAAAAATTTAGCCAGATCTGAACAATGACGATGGCCCACACAAGTGTAACAAAGTAAATATCACTAGTTTTCTTTTTTCTAAGAAAAGATCCAATCTCAGGTCTTTGTCTGTTCCCAGAAGAAGATGAAGAGGACAAAGATGGGGAAGGACGTGGAGGCTCATCACCTTCAGTGGCTCCTAAAACAAACACATGCAAAGAAAGAAGTGGAAATTATCACATTAATACTGACCACAGAATAGAATATGCTCCCTATTCCCAAATTAACTCTTGTTTGGGTTTTTTTTGAGGGAGAAGTGGGGGACAGGGAGCTGTGCTTTGTTGCTTGTTTTGGAGTTGGGTTCTTTTGGTATTTCTCTAAATAACAGCCTTGGCACTGATCTGCATTTTGAAATGCAGAACAGGGCTGTGCAAGCTCTCCCACATTCTGCAACACCATACCAAGTAGTGATGGAAGAAAAGTTGCTACAGCCTCTAAGAGGCCTCCTCTCTCTGCAGGTAAATTACAGGCCAAATATATTTTATCAAAGAACCATAAAACCATGAAAACCACAAAGTATAGTTGTTGCAGTTTTGGATCCCAATGAAATTCGCTCTCCCTACCAACACAGAATTTGGGAGCTAATGCCCAGCTCCCATGCCACTAGATAACGAAAGGGTGTAGCCAACTGATTTGAATTTCAACTTGATTCCTGAGAAGGTGAGGGGGAAGGGAGAGGTTTCTCCAGAGGAGGGGATGTCACTTTTTTTTGCCAGCTACGGTGAGTGGAAGCCACAGTTTGCTGGACTCGTGAAGGTGTTTGGAGGGAGCTGAGTTGCCCCAGTTTCAGCCATCCACAACCCCAGCTCAGCTCTGTTGCTCTGTGCTGCTTGTCAGAGGGAGAGAGAAGAGGAAGAAGGCCTTAGATTTCTGCTACAGATCCCTTTCCTGAGCCAGCTTTCCATCTGCAGAGGAGTGAGTACCACCACTGCCAGCCCCTGTCCCCATTTTCTCGTCCCTAACCGGAAGATGAGGAGAGGGCTCTGCATTTGCCTGCCAGAGGGTTCCACCCTATCCCCTTTTGTGGTTTTCATCTCCCAGATAAGTCATTCAGATGAGTCAATACCTCACGCCCCGCCTTTTCATCTTTGTTTTACTGGAGGATTGAGACTTTGCAGCCAGCTGAGGCGCAGCAGCAACACCTGCTGTCCATTAATATAATTGCACCAAAGGGAGCAAAGACAAAAATTCCGTTTCATTTAAAGGGTTTGTTCTTTTCCCTGGGGATGCAGTGTATGTGTTTGTTCTGTCCTAGTTTAGGTTATATATATATATTTGTATTTAAGAACTGTTAGCCTTTGTTTCTATATATTTTTCCTGATTAAAACTCCCAAATTTCAAAGCTGTGGTGAATTCTCTTGGGGGAGGCCATTCTTTTCTGATCCATATAAATACCTTAATTTTCTTCTAAACTAAGACAATAGTTCACTTTCAAAAGAAATCCAAAGTCTTAAAATAAATCTTTGATTTCCCTTTACTTCAGGTACTCAAAAAGGATTTGCTTAAAGCTCACTTAAACAAAATAAAAAATATGGAGCAAACATTGAAGAGAAAGGTTCTATCTTACAAATTTCTTACTACACTACTACTTTTCCTGAACACTTACAACACAAACATTGCACTCATGCTGTGATCATAACTTCCTGCTTGTGTAACACACATTAGTAACATCAAGTTTAAATTAGTGGCTAACAAATGTTGTCATTCTCTCACTCCAAAGTTAGCAAACATGAAAGTCAATTAAAAAAATGTGAACTGATATGTTAAAGACCCTTATACATGAACAGCAAATAGTCATTTCATGCAAAAATATTATGTTCAAATTAAAATTCTTCTATGAAGAACATGGTAAGTATTTTATTTATTTAACTTTTTCCTTGGCAAATATACCCACCATGGGTGACATCAGATCCATCTTCAGTGACTCTATATAGAACCTCTCCCTGAGAACACCATTATTAGCTGTTACTGAGTCTCCGTGCTGGAGTCAAAATGCACACATATCCCACACACCACTACGTGAGGAAAATTTGCAGCCATAGTGGAGGAACACACACAGGGAAAACCTGAAGAGCTACTCTATGCTGAAGAATTAAAGGCAATGTATTATACTGGTACATACCCTAGTTGGTAAACAATGAACACAACTCCTTCACTGGACTTGTGCCACACTGACACACCCTTTCCCACTAAGAAAAGCTGCTGTAAAAACTGTACTACAACACAGTACATGCACATCAGTCAAACAATTCATGTTCCACACACCCGTTTTTAGCTGCAATGTGTCATGAAAGCCATTTCTAGCTTAACACATGACAGCTAGAATGTTCAAAAAGACAAGACCAATTTGTCATACGTGTACAGTAGTGGTCAGTGACAAACTCTGCATCCTCACACACCGGATGAACACTCTTCTTTTGTTGCAGAAGTCTGCACTGGTGTTCTACAAGTAAGTGGAATAATCTTTAGAGATTATAAATACATCCCCCTACCACACTGATACAATCATGCAGATTTGTTGATTCATCCAACTGAAGGACACTGGGATGAGGACAAACATTGGCCGGCTGATGTTTACAAATTTGGTGGAACTTCAGGATGTTTACAAAGGAATTACAGCGTGCAACCTGAAAAAAGGAACTCTGCAAGCTGCTAAACACAGCAGAAGCTTCAGGTGGAGTGGTTCCTGGCAAACCAGTACATGGCTCAGAAGGATGATGGCCAGCCCTACCACACAAACTACACTTTTGAGAAAAAGACAAAATTTCTCATAAGGGGAGAGAAAAAGTTACCTTTAAAAAGAAATTTACCTAAAAAGACAAACTGCTTTTGTCACATGGAAAGGGTCTATCATTCCCCTGTACTTCTCAGTATATTTTTAATGAAGCAGAAGAGTACTAACAGAAACAAATGGATACACTAAAGGAACATAAATTTGAAATCAGTGTATTCATAATTGAGAAATCTTCTCTATCAACTCAACTTATTCAACACTTCTTACTTTTTTACTCCAAAATTAATACAGTCAACTAAAAAGTAACATTCCAACAAGCAGAAACTCAAAATAGTTATCAAAAAAAAAGGAAGTGCTAAAAGCCAAAACAGAATAATAAGCTGAAATCTATCCCTAAGATAAAAGTTATTCAACATTTTTTGCCCAAGAAGTCCTTAGTAGAGTAACTTTTATGAAATAAAAAGGAATACTCCTCCTTTTGATAATGAAAAATTTGATAGACATATTTGTGCAATGAAGAAAACCTTAATTAAATAACAACAATAATGTTTAGAGCAGTACCAATTAAACAGCCTTATTCTCTTACCATTTCTCTATTAAGGAAACTGTACACAGAGTGCAGAACAGACGGAAGGGGGGGAGGAAAAAAAAGGACTAAAAAATCTTATGGGATCCCAAGACACAAAGTTTTTCAGAATGTGGTTTTGCAGCACTTAAAGCAAAACAAAACTGGAGCTGCCAACAACCCAGTGCTCTACCCATGACAAACACACACCTGCATCAGAACTGCCAGTCAGATGAACGTATCATAAGTCAGTTCACAAAGCTGATCCACCCAGAAAACCACTAAACTTTGCATATAAAAAGTCACATTCTGTTGGCAAGATACGCTCTGCAAACCAAAGCATGAGTGCCCCCTCCACACAAATGGAAAAAAAAGTCCTATCAGTATAGCAACTCAGAGTAACTTCAAATTCTGCAAAACCCCGTTTAGTGTGCTTCATGGTATTTTCAGAGATGAAACCTGAAAAACACCTTTCTATCTTCCAACCAATGAAAGCATGACAGTCTAAACAGCTAACACAATCCTCAGTAAAGAATTCTAGAAATATAAGAATATGTGGTAGTTCTTTGAATACAGTAACAGCAAAAAAAGCAAATTTTTCAGGCTGTCCTATTAAGACACATTACACAGTATGTTCTCTGTCATGTCAACTTCTTGCTGTCATAGAATTTGGAATTATTCTCATACCCAAGAAGAAAAGCAAATAGCAGCATTAACAGAAAGAAGTTGTCTGTATCTCTATGCAGGGCATCAGTTAGGAAAACAGTGACCTTGTTAAAGAAGGAGTCTTTAGAACACCAGGATCACAGCATCCCTTCATCTTTCCATAGTTTCAAGAGAAAAATATTTTTATGTGGTTTTTTGGTTTTTTTTTTTAAGAAAGCAAATAAGCAGGGACAAGAGGGAGAGTAAGAGTCATGACAACATTTAAGGATTTCAGTATCTATCATACCCAAAGCCAAGAAGACAATAGAATTCGGCCTACAAAGCACTGCCATGGTATCTGCTTTGTAAGTTGTAGACCTCCCCTTTGCTGTATGCTCTGGAAAGTCTTGGAACACCAGGAAGAACCACTTAGACCACCTCCACTGGCATCATTAAACTCCTTGCCCACAATACTAAACATCAATATTCAACAACAAAATATGGAAAAAAATGAGTGTTCAGAAAAAAACTGTAAAATCCACACAGATTATTTCCCCTCTTGGTCTTTTAATGAACAAATTTAAATGATATGGAGAACAGTAAAAACACAAAGTATTGCTTTTTCTACAATTGATTTAACAGTATAAGGAAAACCAAAACAGTTGTAGATTATTAAGCCCACAGGTAAAATCTTTGGCTGTACAAGAATAATGTTTCATCACCATTCACAAAAGATCCAAACCAAAGATGGCCAAATATATGCTTAACATACCACAGAATAGAATACTATTTTCCAACAGATTGTTGCAGAAGTACTTCAACTATTGATAGGAGTTAACAGGAAACTCCATATTTGTTCTTTTTCTGCTCTGAAGGAAAAGGATAACAGAATTCACAAGACAAAAAGACCCATCTGGTTAACTGTTTCAGGGAGATAAGTCAAAAACATTCACTGCAAAAGACACCTTTGTAAAAGTGCTGTAGTTTTCTTTTCTGGAAAACAGAAACAAAACTGTCTTAAAGAAGTGAAAAAAAAATAAAACTGGTAAGTTAGAAAAAAAAAGAAAAAAGAACACAACCAGTTACACAGCACATTTGCGGGAACCTGGTTGTTCTTTTCTGTTGCCTGTTGCTTGACCAGACCTCAAAATTCAGCTCAAAAAACCAAAAATAATCTCATTTCCAAAATTAAAGATTAGACACAGAAGTATAAGAGAACTGTCACCATCATGCTCTGGCCTCAAATTTCAGGACATACTTCCATGGGGTTCTACATTTATTTTTATTATAGTTTTGTAAAATGTAGAAACCAAAGCAAGAAAAGAGTAAGTTGTCTAAAGCTGCCCTTTTAGATTTAAAAATTAAGTTTTTTAAGTTCACATTCTGTCAAGTTGCATGATCTCTTTGGTCTACTTGCAGGAAATGAATGAAACTTTTTCTAGAGATCTCAATAACAGCTTAATTTTCTAGTATCACATTCCATCAAAGACCTACCCAAAAAATGATAGTAAGGTTCAAAAGCAGTGATGGACATCTGAACACCTTCTTTGCAGCTCTTTCAAGCCAGTTGTGTTATTGCAAGTGAAAGTATCATGTGACCAAAGTGACAATGTCAAGTAAACGCGCCAAAGGAAGGACTTTGAGCATGCCAGTTAAAATGGGGCCTTTTCCTCACTATGATGAATACACAAATTACTACAGTCTGCCTGTACCTGGTGCAGAAATCCAATTACATCATGTCACTGCCAACAAATCAAAAGGCTAGGAAAATAAAAAAATTAATAATAAAGATAAAGGAAAAAAACATTCTTTAAAAAAAACCTCAAAAAACCAAACCATAGTAAATGCTTCCAGTCAGACCTTCTAAATGTACAGGCTACCACATAAACTATCTTTGCAAGACAGCTGTTATATTAGTATCCTTTTAACATTTTTAAAAACTGATAAACCTGATTCACAAGGGAAGTTTAAATGTACTGTTTGGGACAGAATAAAGAGAATTGGGACTACTTTGAAATTTCTTCTTAATTCCCTCCAATTTCATGTCTTTAGAGCAAATTCAAATGTTTCTTACAGAGTATTCAGTCACCTGAGGGTTGGGGGGGATGTTCATTATTGGACTCATCTTCTGTCATTGAAATTGCCATGGCAATTGTTGACGCAGCAATGGAAATCATCTGACCTGGAAGCTCTGCCCCTGTAAAATATACATGTGTACATAAATAAAGAAAAGCTTAAGCCTTAAAATGTTTTATTTGCTGTTTGAAATCCACTGAAGCTGTCAAGCAACAGTAATTATACCGATAGACACTGTTAGCTTTTAGTATGTATTATATGTAGTCAGTATGACCAAATAGGAATCAGTGCTACTAATTTTAGTAAACTCAAAACTAAACTAAAACTCAAAACTACTTATTTGCTTAGCTCTTTTCTTGCTAATGAACTGCTACCAACCAAGTCATTCAAAGTTGCTGCTATTCTGATTATTCAAAAAATTTGATCCCAGTTAATCAATTTTACTAGCCAACTCCTCAGACATCAAGACAGGAAAAAAATCACCTTCATCAGGAACAACTAATACTTGGTTTTTGCAAAACGTAAAACCTATTCTTCTCGAAGTCTTAACACAAACCACTGTTTTAAGAAAATGATATTTTAAAAATTAAGGACTGCATATAAGAAACTTCCTGAATAGAGTTGTCTCAGTTTCTCTCATACTCAGTATTATAGGAGCTACCAAACACATTTTGCTCATTTCTTTCAAAATTAGCCTCTGATTTCAAATGTCCCAGGCTACCTTTATGTTTGAAAGATTTGATAATGAGTCACTACTTTACTATGGTAAAGAAACATCAGTCCATTGCAATAATTTTCTGTAAAGAATCAAAGATTCACTTCAGCACTAGTAAACCACTTTGAAACAAACACACTAAAAAAATTTTATAATAAATTCTTGCAATCCATATGCCATTGAATTTACATGGATATGCTCCAAATCCTTTCAGGTGATTTTACAGAACTTTTGCCTCCAACAACAAAAGAAAGAGGGACTTGTCCTTACCAGAAGACTCCTTTCCATTCTGCTCTTCATGCAACATGCCTACAGTCATCAGAACAACTATAACCAGAAACACAGGAATTCTCCAGGAACCTGCCACAGAAGCTGAAAGACACACCATTAATAAACACTGCATTTAGCAAAACTAGAAAGGCACCACATCAACCAAGAACTACCTGGGAAAAAATTAAGAAGTGTCATAAAACAAACAAGTTTTCTATATGCAAGGAAAGAAAGAATAGAAAACACAGGCGGACAAGTTTCTCAATGAATAAACCAAGTGATTACTGTCCCCAACGTCAGTGACTTTAAACTATGCTTTAGAGAACAATTTTAAAAAAAACTTGCAAAATCACAGGAAAATACCCACAAAATGAAAACATTTTAGCTATCAGAAGCAAATTAAGCTCCCCCCAAAGATGTGTCTTTATGAAAGTTCTCCACAGAGTGGGATAGAGCAGGGCCTTCTTGGGTTTTGGCTGTTCAGCCTGTACTTTCAACAAATACAAGACTGTCAAAATTTAAGCAAACACAAAGCCACTATGTGTAGCTTGAAACCTTAGGAAAGCATCCCCCCATGGTCAGAATAACCCTTGAAACCTGGTGCTAAAGTAAAGTAAATCATAAAGTATGCTATGACACCTTCCATTATGATAGTCTTCTATTATTTGAATGATACTTCTACCATAAACTCTGATATGAGAATATAAGCTGATACTCTGTTATATTAAATGTGTAACATAGGTCTAAAAGATTGCTATAACCTTATATTAGTATTAACAGATTATACAGATTACTGGCAAATGTATTTCATATTGCTGATATCATCTTGACATGATTGTTGACTACAAATAGAATTTTTTTTTTGCTGCTATTACTATTAAATGTATTTTACAGCTTCAGCCTTGGTTAATGGCAGGTTCTCAATAAAATAATAATAAAATCATCACAAGTGAAAGTCTAAAGCCACCCACATGTGAGCCCAGCCCTTCCTCACTGTCATGAAGTATCTGTATGTGAACCAAGCAAGGGAAAACCACGGGAAGTACAAACTAGGGCGAAGGAGTGGAAGACACATGATGCTCGGCATCTTGATGCATTCCCATTCCCTACTTCAATTCTTGCTTCTGGACACACGCAGCCAGAAGTTCTGAGCAGAGAAAACAGTGTGCACTTCAGCTAAAACCCCATAATAAAGATTTAGCAGAAAAGCAAATAAGGAGTTTTGTTGACAGACCTCTATGAATGCACCAGAGTAACAATTTCTTGTTACTCACCTAAGTGAAAGAGCAGCATAATCCAGACAGGAACAGAGACTGCTTTTAAGTAACGTTCAGTGCTTATATTCCACTTAAATGAAACCATCAGCAGGTAACCAACGACCAAGGTCCATATCTGTAAGAAAAAGATACAGATAGGTATTATGCATACATCAAAATAGAGCTCTACTGTACTCATGTTTGTGTGTACACACATGCACACCCCCATAACTACCATATAGAGAACTGAAGCCAGCTTTTAAGTCTTTAAGAAGCTCACATTTCAATTAACTACAGGAATTTTTTCTTCATGTAAGAGAAACATAAAGTCTGCATGAAGCATAAGGGCAGGCTAGATATGCCCTCAGTACGGTTCTAATGTGAGGGGACAAATCCTGAAGGAAGATGATCTTACACCTGAGATAAAGCAATTACTCCAGAACTATTATTGAAAGGTGAGAACCTAAATGAAACAGGGTCATCAGTGGCACAGGTAGGGCCGCAGGGAGACAGGGCTGGCCAGGACAGCACCACTTGGTTCAGCATAGAGCAGTTTGCCAGCTCCTGTGTTCCAGTCCGAAGAGACAAAAGGGGCTTTAAGCCAAAGAAACCATTCAGAAGCACAACAAAAACTGTGGTTTCTCAGCTGTTCCTCCATAAAACAGAAATGCCTTAAATGACTTATGACACATAATTTTATCATATATTTAACGAAAAAAATAAATGAGACAGGAAGGTATCAGTGACAACATATGAAGAAACAGAAGTGGTCATTTTGGGTTTGCTGCTTCTAACTGCCTTCTACAACTCTGCTCATCAGATAAATCACAACACAGAGTTCTAATTAAGAATCTTGAGATGAAGAATTTCAGCTTGAAAATGCTGAAAAGATGGAAGCAGAAGCCTGAAGAGGCAACGGGGTGAAAAGCTGATACTCAGGAGAAGATTTGAAAGAAAAGAAGTGTGCAAACCTGTAAAAATAAAAATTCAATGTCGTGTTCTTAAAATACACATCTCTGGCTCAAGTTCAACAAACATTCCCTATCCCTAACCAGTAAAGTACACCTTCAAATTTACACTTTTAAATCCAGAAATCCCAATACAGTTTTAACAGAATTTCTATTAACAACATTTGCTGAATCAGACATCACTGTAAGAACTAAGAATGCACAGGCAGAGACACAAAACAAGTAATCAAGCAGAACACACCAGAACAGTTTTCACCTCTTTACTCTGCACTATAGGACTCATGATGAAGGCGCAAGAGTCTCTGTGAAAAGCAGGTTTATGTGACTACTTCAGTGTATCTAACTGGTGTGTAATATAATAATATAATGGCCAACCTTCGCGAACGAAGATTTTGGGAAGGGCTTTCCCCACGTGGGTGTGCCCTTCGAGCCTGTGCAGTGGAGTTTTTAGGTGAGGCACAGCGTGCACAGAACTGGCCCCACTGTTTAAGTCCTGAGGTTCATTTGCCACAGCCGAGCAAGCTTGGACAGTGACAGTGAAGTCCTTGGGACTGGGACTGTCACAGCACTCGGTACTAACCAGGGCTGACCCTGCTGAGCATCCCAGATCTGACAGGATCGGATGTCAGGGAGGCATTGAACTGCCAGGGACAGTCCCTACTGAGACTTGAACTCGTGACCTTGGGATTCAGAGACCGGAGTGCTCTCCACTATGCCACGGGACCGCCCCTCTGAATGGTGTAGAGGAAATCTTAATTGTACTGAATTGAATGGTCAACAGTGATGGTCTCTGGTAATTTCAGAGGGAATGATCACACACATAAGGTAATCTGAAATCGCTTCAGATAAGTGAACAAAGGCACTAATCTTTCTCATCTCATCACTGCTATCTAGCTCTAGCCTTTCACCAACAGATCTGCATAATGCTTATGGCCAAGCGTGGACTCAAGACAAATGTCTAAAACTAACATATCCTATGGTCATTAAGATTAAAGTCAAAAAGAAACGAACAAAATTTTTTATCAGAAATGTACAGCAGCACTCCTTTAACAGCATAGCTTTGTAACATAAATTCTCTCATGAGGCACTTCACAGCACAGCTGTAATTGCAAGAGATAACTCATCATGTAGGTGCTATCCTACTTCCTAACATCAGCTACACACAATCTTTGTATGATAAATGTTCCAGCATCAAGCCAGTTTTACTCTTTAGCTTTTAAATTTAATGACAAATTACAAACAGGAGACTCAGTATGTTCAGTAATTTAAACTTTCTGATTAAAAACATGCCAAAAGTAGGAGGCTAACAGGGAATATGGATGTAAGGACAGACTTCGCCAACGAAGATTTGGGAAGGGCTCTCCCCACGTGTCCTTCCAGCCTGCACAGGGGATTTTTTAGGTGAGGCACAGCGTGCACAGAACTGGCCCCACCATTTAAGTCCTAAGGTCCATCTGCCACGGCCGAGCGAGCTTGGACAGTGACAGGGAAGTCCTCAGGACTGTCTACAGCACCCGGTACTAACCCGGGGCTGACCCTGCTGAGCATTCGAGATGTGACGGGATGGGATGGCAGGGAGGCATTGAACTGCCAGGGGATGGTTCCTACTGAGACTCGAACTCAGGACCTTGGGATTCAGAGTCCAGAGTACTCTCCTTCACACCACAGGACTTCCCCAACAGAATAAGCCTATGTTTAACAGGCAGCAAAGCAAAACACATTGCACTGCTTTTAGCCATGCATGTAGCTGAACATTACAAGATTTAGGTATTCAGTTATTTTTTACATTGTAAGTTAAAATAACTAATCAGTTCTCATTTCTAGAAGCTTAGCAGATAATCCAAGTGAAAGTAATTCTCATTTCTACTGAACAGAGAGAAACAGCTTGCTTTCAAATAAACAAGTTGCCTTGTTCCAGATATCAGACAACAACAATCCTGAAGCCCTGTAAAAAAACCCTATGTAGTCAACTGACTGGTGAAAGAATTTTAATTTCAGTGACACCCTTTATTGATTAACGTGATGGCCAAGCACCCCTCTGCAAGAACTTCTGCACAGGAGTTGGGGGAGCCCATTTCCAACAACTCATGCAAATGACAAAGCACATTAACTGAAATGACATGGACAAGGATTTCATCCCACACTAACTTGGCAACAGCACACTTTTTTTTCTTAACCCTTTAAAAGGATGTTGCATAATCTTTCCCACTGTTTTTCTGGACGTTCTCCAAAGATTTTGGCTACAAGAGCGTGAGAATATGAACAGCCTCTTTAGTATTGTATGTCCTCTCAAGAGCTGACATAATGGAAACCAAGAATAAAAGATACTGCTTACTTTCATTAAAATTGAGCTACTGCAATTATTGCAATGAAAGTGGAATTGATAAAATTCCATGCTAGATCAAAATGCCTACAAATTTGATTCATAAGAGTATAGAGCTAACCAGGTAGCTAATTCATGAATTTCAGATTTTGCAGAATGCATTAGCTACCAGAAACTTTTTATCAAGCTGAAATCAGTTTGCCCAATTTTCATCATGTCCTCTGAGATTTTAAATGACTACTCAATCACAATTATTTACAAATGTGCAGAACTCCCATACAACACAACTTCGGTATAGTTTAATCCTGCAAGCTGTCTTTCCTCCTTCCCTCGCTCATCTTACTTGTCTGAACAGACAGCAAAGACCTCACTTTTCTTTCTCCTTTGCATTTTGTAGCATTGCTCACAAATTGTACAAAATGGTTTTTTGCCTTTAAAGTAAAACTGCCTGCTTCCCTGAATAAACTGCAGTTCCTGGATTTCAGCATCCATTTCTGTGTTAAAGAGGTACATTTAAGAGGCCAGATTTAGAGGTATCTAAGGCAAGTCTGAAGGGCTCCAGTTCCCATTAAATTGTCAACCAGAGGCAAAATTACACCACAGAAAGATGCAGCTTTTATGTTAAATTCAATCACCTGCTTCAGTGATTTTTCTTTTAAATTTCAGTGTTGGCAAGTCTAGGATTTATCAGAATGACCATATCACCAACATTACTCAAAGCCTGTTTTCCATTACTGTTCAAGTTGAAAAATTTGAAATCTCAGCCACTCTTTTGGCTTTGGCATCATTTTTCGGGAACAAACTCTTACTATTCAACTTCTGACAATGTTTATATTGATTTATATTGGAGAGTAAAATTCCTTCTTTACACAGTTCCCTCCCTTTCTTTCCTATCAACAAGTTAATCTCAAAGGAGGAGGTTTTACAGAAGAGCTCATGTAATAGCTCAGTGCTACTGAAAGTGGCAGTTCATTCTCTCCCACTGCCAGCTGGGCAGTCCCATCACTCCTGCACAACAGCTTCAACATTCAGCCAGCCAGCTCAAGCTCCCTAAGCTCATAAAAAAGCTACTTGTAATGCAGTTAGAGCAAAACAGACTCACAGAAATATGACAGGCAACAACAACAGGGCAACTGAAGCATATGTCAGAAGTGGGATGAGCAAGAACAGCTCTTCACTGGTAGCAGAGCTGTCGGAATGATTTAGTCTTTCTTGGAATTTTGCCCCAACAACTCAACATCTGGCAGCAAACACATTTGCTACCTGCTTCATGTGCCTTCTCAGGCACATGGTGTGATCTTTGGGGTGGTCATGTGGAAGTCCAGGAGTTGGACTTCAATGATCCGTGTGGTCCCCTCCAATTCAGGTTACTCCATGATTCCATGAACCACCCCACAGTAAACATAACAGTGAGGAATGAGAAGATTAACTAACAGTTACCTCTTTTGATATGAGCCCTGACAACCTTCCCAAATTTTTCAGTTTTTAACAAATTGTTTCAATTCTCATTTTTCAGTTACAGAATCACAGACTATTCCAAGTTGGAAGGGAACCACAAGGATCATCAAGTCCAACTCTTAAGTCAAGGGCCCACACAGGGGATTGAACCCATGACCTTGGCATTATTACAACCAAGTTTTAACCAACTGAGTTGTCTACCCTCTCCCATTGCCATTTTGAAGTGGTACTTTTTTCCAGACTGCCCTATTCCACTTGGAAATCATTTAGCCAGACTTTTTAGGTTTGGTTTATGTTTGGGGGCAAGGGGGCAGGAAGTGGTTTTTGGTTGGGGTTTTTTTGTTTTGGTGTTTCTTTAATTGAGATTTAAATTTAAAACTGCTTGATGACACTACAGAACTAATTCTAATTGCTTTCTATTTTTCAGATTGTTTCAGTGTTTTGAACAAAAAAAAGGCCTACCTACCTTGTCATTTCCATTTAACATTTTAAAATCAAATTTTCATTTGAAAACAGAAATTTTTACTAGTTTTTCTTAAAAGAGTAAATTTTTATAAACATTGACATGGCACTTTTGCAAACTTTTAAAACTGTGCTGCAGCACAAAGCTGGGTTAAAGAAGTGATCTTTTACAGCAGTTCATCATTTCTTTCTCTTCCCCTTCAGCAGTGATGCAGGCTGGCAAAGGAAAACAAACGTACCACAAAAGCTGAGTAGAATAGTGCTGGCCTTGAAAAATGCAGCAACACAAGGCATTAAATGCACTGCTAAAAACCAAACTGCATTTGCCTTCCAAAAAATGAGTGGGTTTTTTGTCTATTCATTTGGAAATGGTTTTCTAAACAACATAAAAGATAATAGGGAGGCAGGTGATGAATTATGAAAATGTCATTTTGACTCCAGTTTTAAGAAAATTAATTTCATGTGGCTTTACTGCATGTTCCTTAGTACACAAGAGGAAATATCCCATACCGTGCAGAGTCCAGCAGAGTAAGAATGTGTAACTGTCCTTCATTTAGCATGGAGACAGCCTTTGTAGAACAGATCACACATGTGAGACTGTTGTTCACTTCTCTTCACTAAGAAAGCTGTCACTTACCTAAAAGCAGGTTCTAAGTGAACACAAGTACGTTATTCCTTCTCCCAGGTACAAAGGACTAGAACAGTGCACCCACAATCTGTTTCTTCCAGGAACCCCAACTGTGACACACATCCATGTTGATATGTTTGGCATTAAAACATACAGACTACTGAGCCACATGAAACAGAAACATGATGTTTACTGAGATCACCCCTTTTGGAAAGGGCAAAAGGACTTATAAGTGAAACCTGCAGGAGGAACTGACCAGCAGAATCAACACTGTCATACATGGGTTAAAAGTGTTTTCTGTGTGTCCTGCAACATTTCTTACACTGTGAGTTTAAGAAAGAAAACATCAAATAGAAGATATCCAGAAGATTGCAGCTATGGATGTTGAAAATATTTCTCCTTTAGTTTACTTTTCCTGTCTTAATACACAAGTTACTAATGAGAAAATTAATAAAAGTACTATTCAGAAATCAAGCTTATCAAAATTCACTTGCAAAAACAGGTTTTACAGAGCACAGCAAATTCTTTCCCTGCAGACTGAGCACTAGTTTTCTGACACACTTCATGGTGGCACTTTTGGAAGAGATGGCTGCTCAACACATACAACTTCTTCACCTTCTTGTTTTACTATACAGACCACAGTCAAAATTTGGCTGGACAGTTCTATAAACGATCCTTCCTTTCAGAGGTGGAAGAAAAAGAAACATCACTGTATTCAAACAATACATATAAGTATCAACAACTAACTAATATTATGTAGCATATATTATTAGGCTTTAGGCTACTGTCAGCTTAGGGCCTGGGGCTACAGTTCATGTATATAAACCAAAACAAGCTCCTCAGCCTCCTCAAGCGAGGTACCTCACTGCAGGCTCTTCCAAAACTGAGGGTGGCTGTGGAAGGGAAAAATAACAGCAGAAAATAAAACACTATCAACATCTCAGACTTTCCCTGCCCTTCCCCATCATGTTTTTAAAGAGGCCACATGTGGTCTCTACGTGGTTTCTCTCTACCAGGTTGTGAAAACAACCCAAAACCTGTGGGTTTGGTAAGATGTGCTTACAGTCAGTACCTGTCTGTACCATTTATAAACCAAGATACCATAATAATAAAGGATTATAAAAAGAGTGCAAAGAATACTTAGGACGATTTTCAGGTGTTTTATTCATGCTGAGCAAGTTTTAGAAAACTGCAAACCTACTCTAAGAAGAAAAGGAAAGGAAAAAAAGACTAACCAAAACACTCAAAAAAAAATAGAAATTGTATGCACATCAAAAATCAAAACTGTGTTTTTCACAGCTGTGGTTATTCCCACAATATAGTCAAACTTAACCTCTTCTGTTACCAGAAGAGAAATTGGCCCATCAGGTGCACTTGACAGAACATAGATGCTTTTTTGCCTCCGCAGGTGATATTCAGTAGAACTGTGGAAGCCAAACATCTCAGAGCATGTGACCCAAAGCACTGGCCAGGAGGCATGGTTGAAAATTCCAGTCTGGAAGGGCGACTTAGGGACTGCTGACATCTAGTATCAACGCAAATGGAGGTTTCCCTGGTGGATCCCTTTGATAGATTCCCTGACAGGGAGCTGACAGTCCATCAGCCAAAACAGATAACACATATTTTGACAATATTCCAATGTGGAAATACCAAGGCAAATGACATTTCCAGATTTGCCCAGCACTGTAGTGAGAATAAGACTGTGTAAGTCCTCTAACTGCATGCAAACCCCTAGAACAGCATGTGTTGCACCTAGTACAGTCAGAGATATAAAAATACACTGACACACACATATGAGTACACAGTTCTGACCCCGACCAATAACTTGTGACAAATCAAGGAAGAATGACTGGCCAGCAGAGAAAGAGTTTGACAGCCCTGTAATCAAGTTCACTACAGAGAATTCTGCCCATTACGATTATATCAAATTTAATTTACTAAGATGAATTTCAGAGCCAACCTAGAGCAGCTATATAGTTCTTTGTAACTGCTGGGATCTACAAACTATCCTTTTTTCAAGTAAATATCAGCATGTGAATTCTTAAAAAAAAAGAAGAAGAAGAAAATACAATGAATAGCTGGCACTTGCTGTATATTACTCCAAGTGTAAAAAGTCACCTTAAAGTAGTTTAAACTCTTGCCATAAAGCAGAAGAACTTCCCATACCTTAGCTACACTGCTGAATACAGGCATACTTTCTACAAAACTAGAGGAACAAGGCAGTCCAAGGCTTGTCTTCAGGAGGTGTGCTACCTGTAAGGGCAACCCTGCTGAAACTGCTGCAGCATAAAAGCATGTAGGGGTATATTCAGTCTGCTATGGGACAAACTCGCCTCCTTTCTGAGACAGAAAAGATAGAGAGAAACATTCCCGTTTCCTATTATATGTAACTGAAGTTGGTATAGGGCCCTCTACATAAGACTCCTGCAAACAACCCACAGAGAAGGCTGGAGTAAGAGCAAGGAACTCACCCGGAATTTTAACCAGCCTCTAGATTTAAGGTCCCACAAACTACTACATTTACTGAGGAAGCTTCTTTAAAGATGATGCAGAACTGTAAAGCATGAAGGGAAAGGAGACCCTGGGAATGAAATGCTTGTAGACTAGCTTAAAACCTTGTTCTTGAAATGCAGTGTTTTGCAATCAACTATCAAACAATCCAATCATGGAGGTATCTAGGATTGCAGATTCCTAAACTGCAGGAAAGTAGCCATTTCCAAACTGTTCATTCATCAATATCATGAATGCTTTTCCCAGATTTGAGGACAACAGGACAAGAAAGCTCTTTAACACACCAGTGCCAAGACACAGATTACTGTGTCATCGTCAAGTGAATTGCTGCATTTGAAGAACTTGGGTTTTTTTACTGAACTTAAGAGGAAAATTTCTGTCTCTGTATCATGGCCTATCAGATGCCACAAAAAAGCCTTTAGTTAGAGAACACCAAATTAATATTCCAAAAATCCATAATTCTCATGATAGGCATCCACTCACTTCTCTAGTACAGCAGAGGGAATCAGAAAGGGACAAGAGAATCGTGCACACAGATGGGATCATGGAGGATTCAGATCTCAAAGAAGAACAGTACAATGGACCAGAACAACCTGTAATATCCAAAATTCCTGTGTGGCTAACAAGCAGAACATACACATGTAAACAGAGTCCTGCAATATACCAAGGCAAATAAACGGCTTTAAAATGCTTAACTGAAGTTAAAGCTGATACTATTAACTGATCCAACCTGGGCTCCTTGGCAGCATGGATAAAATTAAGTTATTCTGCTACAACTCTAAGATAGTACAAATCAAGTAACTACAAAATTTGAAAAAAAATGGAACAGGAGCACTCTGTAAAGTGTATAGATGAGGACAGGCTGAGTTAAGTTTATTCACAAAGGAAAGCCCATGGTTTCTTTCTCATAAAGAACATAGGCAGTTTCCTCAGAAAGCTACTGCTCCCGGTTTGCTTAAGGAAGTCTATGGCCAGTTACCTCGACACATATGCCAAATCTCCTCAAAGTCTGAAGAGTTCTGGGAGATTACTATCTTTTGCCCAGTTAAATTCTTACAGCAGTTCCATGAACAAAAGCGTTAAATCAGAAATACCAGTGAAAAACAGAAGTGTCAGAGACTACTAAACAAAGTTGCACTGAGCATACACAGACATCGAGCAGTGCATTGCAACCATAGTTATGAGGTTAAATCAGTGCAACTTCCTTTAGTGCCCTGCTATTTACTGAGTGTAAGTATGGCTTAATTAATCAAGTCTTAATAAAAGCCTAGACTCAGCCAGGTCAGTTAGTGTAGCAACATCACTGATTTGTTAAAACAGGTAGGTCAACAAAAAGGAGTATCTTAAACTTATCAAGCAAATTGTGTTGCAATAAACCAAAGTTTCCCACCAGTAAGTACCAAACCACGATTAGATTCTGCCTTGGATTCTTAGATACTCAGCTGAAAGTAAACATGGTTGCATCTTGCCTCTTTATAAAGAGGGAATGTGTCCCTATCAGTGTTAATTACACTTTTGAGAGCAAAACAGACCAGAAACACGTGTACCCTGACATCTTCCAGCACATGACAACACTTCAAAAGAGAAAGCCAAGATCGCTACCTGCAAGAGACAAAATACACTCTCCAGCCTACTCTATTCATGCTAGAAACAGCTCAAAATATCCTCTGTCAGTACATCAGGAAACTACTACCAAAGGGGACGGGGGCATTTTATTTAAAAGACAAAGCAGCTTTTTAAGTCTCCAACACCAAGCAATCTGAGCATGCAATTGTACATCAATATTTAACAAGAGACCAACTTACTGATCCTATGTGCTTTCACATAACCACTTGCTTCCAACACGTAGCATTTTTGCGTTTTCAATTATAACTAGCAAAGTATGAGTTCTGCCAGAAGTTTTAACTAGACTACCTTCTGAACAGAGCACGGGGAAGTACTCTCCAAAACTTTGTTACCATAAGTAACATTTGTCAGTTAAACAGCTCTACTTTTTAACATTCCAATTGAGCTTACACCGTTTGCTACCTTAGGAAGGAGAAAAGCTCAAACAACCCAGTCCACTCAGAGACAAGCTTTAAGGTGCCTTCCCCCCGCACCAGGTCACCTGTGGACCTGAGCTGCCATTTCACAACACTTTAATACACACCTCAAAGCTCAACAAGCCCCGATGTTTGCCCAAGAACCGAGCTGAGTCACTTTTGACTTAACAGCATCTCCAAACCGGGGCATGGCTGGAGCAGGGGCGGCGGCACTCACCCACTGGCTGCTGAAGTAGTCGAGCCCCTGGCAGATGAGGCGGGCGGCCTGTGCCAGCAGCAGCTGCACGCCCAGGGAGCTGCCCAGGCAGTACAGCCCGTACAGCAGCGGCCCGCCCGCGCCCAGCAGCAGCAGCAGCCGCCGCCGCCGCAGCACCTGCTCGCCCAGCGCCTCCACGCCGTAGTTGGCGAAGCAGATGGGCAGCAGGAGGGCGGCCAGCAGCACGGGGGTCCGGGAGCGGTGCAGGCGGCCGAGCCAGCGCCGGCCCAGCGCTGTCAGTGAGGTCTTGAAGGGGTGCAGGAAGGTGCCGCAGAGCACGGCCCAGAGCAGCGGCCGCAGGAACGCCTCCAGGATGAAGTACACCAGGACGGCGGCGCCGCAGCAAAGCCCCGCGAACAGNGGGGCCGGCAGTGCTGAGTGCGGGGCCGGAGCGGGGCCGGCAGTGGTGCCGCCGCCGCGCGGCTCCGGGCACGGCGCGGGCGTGCGCCCAGTCCGGCGGGAAAGGGGCGGTGCCGGCCGGGAAGGCTGCTGGGAACTGTGGTTCTGCTCCGGCAGAGGCGGCGGCCGCGCTCCCGCTGCCCTGCGGCAGGACACGAGGGGCTGTCCCGGGGCCTCTTACCCTGTCCGGCCACGGCCAAGCGCGGCCGAGGCTTCCCAGCGCCTTCCTGACGTTTGCTGGAGAAGGTGGCCAAGGCTGGAGCATGGAAGAGCCCGGCAGCTCGCGGCACATCCCCATCCACATCCCGACACAGTCCTGACACTGCTGCATCATTAAGGGCACTCCTGCCCCTACTGCTGCTCTAGTCTCGGGCAGCAGAACAAACTCGGAGAATTGGAGAGTCATTGCATGGTGGAAAGCAAGACTGATTCGACCAGCTGGAGAATTTGTCTTTTCTAAACATGTTCTAGCGCCAAGTTATTCAACAAGGAAGCATCTGCCCCTTTATGGGAATCAGGCCCCCTGAAGAGGTAGTTGTTCTGTCAGGTTTTTTTAGACCTGATAATATTTATGGCATTCTGTTGCATTAAATGCTATTTGCGAATAAGTGAGCGAGGAAATCATTCCTGAGCTGGTACCCACCAGGCAGAGCTCTGAGTCCAGGCATGAGGGTGACAGCTAACATTTTACAGGTGGTCTAAATGCCTCTGTAATAAATACACTTGATCTGAGCAAGTTTTGCAAGGACTGAAATTCACAGCATTTGAACTAGTTCAGTGCTGGCACTGTACTACTCAAAGTTTTCCCTCCACAGCTTAACAGAACCCTTTAGCAGGTACTAAAGCTATTGGTAGTGCTGCCATAAAACACTCAGAGGGATTTTCCTCTTTCTTTTCAATGAAATGCAAGGTATCCTCCACAACATAATAGAGGTCACATACCTCTGAACATGTAAAAAGTCCATAGATAAGGAATTTGATTTTTTTTCCTTTTTATACTGTCCAGGATTCACATGGAAGTTTAACCTTATGTAACTTCATGTTAGATCAGAGTCCACTGGGACTTCAGCGGAGCATTTCTTGCATAATGGAGATATTCAAAAGCTGACATTACCCTGAACACAATTGTCTTTAACTGGCAAAGTGAGAATACACCTATTCACAGCCTGGCTTTTGCAGAGCAATATAAAGACAACAGATTATAAATGAGACCTCTCCCTATCATCATTCCAAGGAGGAAAGGTAGAGGGTTTTCCATACACTTTCTATCACTATATTGTATTGTAAATCCATAGCTGGGGCTGAGTCCAGCCAGTTTCTTAGAGCTTTTGCACTGCAGACCTGACTTGTCCGTGCTGCAAAGCCTTTTCTGCCAGTTACCCAGAAGTTCATGCTGTAAAAGGTTCCTCTTAGCCCCTGCAGGTCCTTGTTTTCCTTTGCTGAACAGATCACATGTAGGTTCAACAAAGTGCTTTAATTTCATGGGGTGGTAGCATTTATAAACCTACAGGCACTTTGCTTGATCCTGATGGTGATGAGGCCTTACAAGCAGTTGTCCTTATGAGAAGCTTTTATTGAACCTTAAACTGACCGTGTCACTCACTGCTTTTTGATCAGATAGATCTGCCTCCTGGCAGGGTGCTGAAATAGCTTACAGGCATGCATCACTACCTGAACTTTCTCTTCAGTTCAGCAGCATGCCAAATTCTAATGGCTCATTACAATACCTTTATTGCATTAAAGTTCAATTAGCAACTGTCAATTAAGATTTACACAGGAGGAAGAGCAGAGAGTTTAAATCCTTCTGTTAGCTAAACAGAGGTGCCAGCAAACCATCATAGGCACATCCTTATCCCTTTTACTTTTCTGAAATGACTTGGGCAGCCATGTTCTTCAGCAGCAGAAATTAATGTCACCTCACTGACTTGAGTGAAGCACTAAATATTAATTTACATAAGCTGTGAATTTGGTCCCTACTCTAATAAAGCATCTCTTCCAAGTATTTATAAACAACTAAACATATTAGAAAGGGAAAAAAAACTCAAAAAACCTCTGAAACAACAATGCAATAAAGTAAAGATTTCTAACTCACATATTACCACAACATGAATAATAATGAACAGGAACATGACCTTAAACATCAGAAAATAATCTTTGAAGTGACTGCTGAGGGAGGATGTGTGATCTTCAAAAGACACACCCCAGCCTCTAAAACTTAATTCCACAACAGATTTCAAACAGTGACTGCAGCCTTAACAGATGGTTTTCTTTAAGATTTGAAACGGTAAGAAATTTTAGATTAGATACCCATGTAGCTAGAAATCCCACTGATACCTTGTGGTTTAGGCATTTTTATGGCCATAGATAAGTAGCATATCTCAGGCTCCTATACTACCAGTAATTCTCCACCAGTCCTTTTGGTTGTATTCTTGCGGTTAGCAATTCTTCGAGGGTGAAGAGGGCAGCAAAGGAATGCTTTTGCATCAATGCAGAAAAGATGTATGCACTTAAAAGTACCTATGTGGCAAGTATTGTCAGTCCTCTGTGCCCTCCTATGTAGAGACAAGTATAAAACAAGATATTAGCTAGTAAAGAGAAACTTGTAACTCCTGTCTGCTTCTGCACAAGCACCCACGATTTTGTGCACAGAACTGAAGCCTTCTGTGTCCCCTTCAAGAGATCAGTCACCCCTAGCTCTTTGTTTACTTTATGTGCAGTCAACCCAGACCACAAGCTGTCTTATACAAGATAACAAAATGCTGGGCACTGAGGTGGCCACAAAGCAGAGGAGATAGACAATGGTGGCAACAGCAAGCAAAAAATTATTTACACCCAAAATAATCACATGAAGATATGAAATAACTCAGGAATGAAGCCACAAGGTGTCAGCACTGGCCTGTGTGTTTAGAAAATAACTCCATCCTGCTTGAGAGACTTTTTTTGTTTTAATCTGTGTTACTAAACATTTGTGGAAAATTCAGTTAAGGTTAATCTCACTTCATCAATTTGCCTCAGTTTAATGACAAAGTAACACCACCTTCAGATCAATGAAAAATACTCATAGGAAACTACTATAGTTTCAATAGTAGCAGAACCAAAGAAAAAAAATCTTAACTTTAAAGTTAATGATTAACATAGCTTTGTATCTTTAGGTCATCCGCATATACCGCTGTATTTTGGGCTAAAGCATCTCAACTGCTAAAGGGAGAAGACTTCAAATTAAATGTCATTTACAAAATATTGGTTAAAATAAAATGAAAACCAACCCTTGGAAACACCATCTCTGGTAGTACCCAGTGATACAGCACTGCCTGACTTTATTACAGAAACAACTTTGTTCAATATCTCAAGTATACAGTCTTATCAGCAGAGCTATAATTGAACAATTCAGATAGAAAACCTTGAATCTTGTTCAGTAAACAAGGGGAATGAAATGCATGGTTGTAAGGCAGAGCAGTCAACAGCACCAACACAAAAATGTTCAATCGGTGGAAAAAAACACACAAAACAGCACCAGTAAGACCTGTGGATGGACAAAATCCAGTGCACTATATTGCTGGGTAGTCCACATGCTAGTTGTGTGCATGGAACAAGAGCTGGATATACAGAGATCTGAATAACAGAAGCATTTTTTGGATTGCCATGAATGGTCACATACCACAAGATAAACAGAACATAATTTAAGACCTTCTGCTGGCCCATTTAAGGCCTCTATTGATCATGACTGCTTGGACAGTGTACAAGTAGGTGACACTCACGAGATCAGTCCTTTCTTGCAGCCTGCAACTACAGGGTAGCAATACTACAAACACAACAGACACACAGTGTAAAAGCAATACATTTCTTGTTGCCCTAAGCCAACTCTTCATCTCAGTCCACCAGCAAGGAGCTGAAATACCTGCTCAAACCTGAGAGATCTCAGAGATCACAGCATCCCTGTTTGAGAGACTTCTATAGCTGTTTTTGCTTGTTGAGTATGATGGGACTTCCTCTTCTCTGTCACCAGTTTCTAACGTTATTTCATCTTGTTCTTTTCTGCAAAAGCCTGTTCTGACTGCTGCAGGTGCTGATCTGTCTGGCCAAGGAATAGGGCAGGAATGACAGTAGATAAAGAACACCCAAATTTGTAATATTGCAACTTGATCATATTTGTATCAAATTGGTTACAAAAACACAGCATAGAGGTCACCACAGAAAACTCTATATCGTACATACTTATAGTAAGTGACAATTGGGTTAATAATTTGTTCAAGTGCAGATTATTACATTTATTTACAGCTTCACTGTGATTCTCATGGTGGGGAAAGAAAAAGTAGTCTTCTCACATCTGTTAATTTGCTACTGTGACCAGCCTCACTTAAATGGAATTACTCAGGCTAGTAAATTCAAGCCCATGGCACAGGAAAGAACTGCTAACACAGGACAGCAGAAGAAACTTCTTTAACCTCAGATACTCTTTTCCTCCCTTTTATAAATGCCATACCACACATTTTCTTAGACTAAAAAGGCATTTATTATAATAGTTTTATAAATATTGTTGTCTGTCATTGTCAAATAGCTAACAAGGCTCACTTGAACACCAACATTTAGTATAAAACATGTTACAAAGGAATACTTTAGGGCATGCACTGATTGCAAAGTAGTCCCGTAGGTCACAGTAATTTCATTATGTATTCATCCAGTGTTATTTTTTTCTGAAAAGACTAGAGCATAAATACAAAGAAGTTTGGCAATTTCTTCTGGACTACAAAACCTCCATTCTGCGCTCGTACCCAACCAAATGCTCACTGACTTCCCATGGATGGTGGGTATTGGCATACAGAACAGAGCCGAGCATAAAGAATGCAGAACACCACTTAACACTATAGTTACAAGTTGCTTATTTGTACATTTTATCTGTATACTGGTCTTGAGAATGCTGAATAAAGTCAAAAGGTAGAGATGACATTTCGCGTTCAATCATTACACTTCATGTAATACAAAAGAAGTGGCGAGAGCTCACCCAGTTCCAACAGCTGCTTCCTGGCAAAGAGGTTACAGCAAACCAGACCTCAGGATATAAAAATCAGAAATACCAAGGCATACTAGGCATCTGTTTTAACCTAAACAGAACTCATGATACTTCAAATATGCTAACAAAATATATCTGCCTAGATAAAGGCTGGGGACATCATACCCAAATGTTAGGGTCCCACCATTTCCTTTTTCTAAGTTAAGAGTTTCAGAATTTCACCTTTGACTCTTTGTGTCAAGACTTGAATGATACTTCCAGCTTTAAAAAAATCTATTGTAGTAGTTTTTCCTATTTCAATGTTTATCACTTGTTTCATATCACCAACTGTGAAAAACTGGAAAAGAATTCATTACTTTATATGTGAGCAGTCGAGTATTTCAGAAGCAGATATATTCTGCAGTTAAGTTACAAGAATTTTTCCCTTTAGGTTTAACTACAGTACATCCTTTCCTATTGTCCTAATATTCTATATGACAATATTCTCATGACTTAATGAACTTATCCTTGTTTCATCTTGTTTGAAAAAAAAAAAGTGAAAATAATACTGTAATAAGACTAATGTGAGGCTAATTTTTGTACTGAAGAAAGTGAAAGGTTACTATATAAGAAGTGCAAACATAATACCCTCACAAATAATATCTCAGGTTTATATATATTTTTCCGGAACATTCTGTTTCCCAGAATCAGCTACAAATCAGGGAACACGTAGGATTCTGTGTTTCGTTATCTTTTGCCTCCAGAGCAGAATCCAGCCTTTTGTTTCAAGACTTTCTTGTGTAATTCTCAGGCTTTACACATACACAAATGCCTTCAGCAAGATCACACTGCTTAAATATTAATTCTGTAAAGAATTTTTTCATTATTCAAAACTTTGCAGATCACTGTTGTGAAAAATCAGCAGGAATATTTTTATTCCTTGGCACACAGCTTAAGTGAATTATTTAGTCTTCTACCAACATCATCTTATGAAATTGAACTGCCTGACATCAAAACTAAGAGAGATGTGAAACTAAATGAGGCAACACATTGCAATCATTAGTTACCATAAAACATTTGCTGCCCTGAGTAAGCATTGGAGCCATAAAACATTTGCAGCTGCTCAGCACTTTAGAAAAATCCAATTACTTCTTTAAAAATGTAAATATGAGTTTGAGTATAATTTAGAAACAGCTCAAAAATACTAGTAATTCTGCAATGCTCTAGTCTATAAAGACCACAACACCTTTACATAAAATTTCTTATGAATGCCATTTAAAGTTCACCTTGTAAGGACATTCCTAAATAGGCTCTAATTGCAGATCAGAATGAGCCTCTGTGGAGCAGCAGCTGTTCTAAGATAGGGGCTGTAAAATCCTGCACTTATTCCAACCTCACATTGGTTTGAAAGAACATTCATACTAATAAGAAACGTAGAAGGAGGGCAAAAGCAATAGTTGTGGATGTCTATGAAGCACTGCCAGAGGACGGTCAGATGGGACATTAGGAAAAGTTTCTTCTTTGACAGTGTCTGGTCACTGAACGGGCTCTGCAGGGAAGTGATCATGGCAACAAGCCTGTCAGAGCTCAAGGACCAGATGGATGATGCTCTTAGACATATGGTTTAGTTTTAGGCAGTTCTGAAAAGAGCAAGGAGTTGGACTCTAAAGGTCCTTATGGGTCTCTTCCAACTTGAGATATTCTATGAGTCTATAAGTGCAATTCAAATTACTTAGCAACCTAAAGAAAAAAAATCTGCTCCTTTCCTTGCAGCAGATTCATTCCTATTGGTAAGCCATAACACAGATTTTCAGAGCAAGTAATCCTTTTAAGTCTACATTTTCACACCTATCAACTCTACAAGCTGCACACATCCTCCTCGACATTTCGAAATTACACTGCTTTTGTCTCACTAGCTGAGCCTAAATTAGGCAAGTTAAATAACCAGGTTCAAGCATACATAATTTTACTAAACCCACTGTGAAAATTTTTTTAAAAAAGGACATTACCAGAGTGATTACTTAATACTAATAAAAGAGCTTTAGCAAAGGAAGGCTTACCTAGATCTTACTCTGTATTTGCACAAATCAGATACCTCGACATGAAAATTGCATAAAATAACTAGATACAAAAAAAAAAAAAAAGGGAAAATTTGACATATAGGGTTTTTTCTTTTTTAATCGATTTTTATACACAGGAAATTGAGATTTTCTTTAAAACCTTCCAGTTTAATCCATATCTGTCCTGGGCAGTTTGAGGGAGAGCCGCCCTAACACACTGCTACAGAAATACTTACATTGAAATATTAATTAGAGGAAATGGATAATGTACAATGAAAGCTTTTAAGAAAAGATTTAAATATCAAAAGATGGGGGCTCTAAACTGCTGCAAGCAGGGAGTACCTGCTCACTGGCCATTTTACAAACTGAAGAGGTACTCCCTACTGCACCTGACTGCCACTACTGCCTATGGTGTCTTGACTGGTTTTAATAACTCTGAAAGCGGGATCAGGCCTCTGCCTCTTACCTTGGAGCTTGGTGGGAGTAGACATCTGGCAGCACAGTCTGACCTGGTGCCCATATCAGCCCTGGGCACACAGCTAGGACCTGCATAAAAGCTAAATTCTCACTGAAGTCAAACTCTGTTCCTTCTCATCACATCAAGTAATATTTGCTTGTGACAAAGGGTGCCAGACAGGCCTCTGCCACATGTAAACTCATACAAAAATAGACAGTATGCCAAAACCATTATCCCTTCCTCATCATTCATCCTTACTACCGGTTTGTCCACTCTTCGGTTCCAAACCATTTGATGTCACCAATGCCTAACCATGTAGCATTCAAGCAAACTGCTTTGCCAGTTTCATTAGGTACTGTGGAGTCAGGGTTGAAATGAATGATGCAAGTTCATGTTAGTTGTGCATATCCACAGTTCCATGAAGCACTGAAACATTGCAATATTTAAATGAGTTTCTGATTCTGTCATAAATCTAAGGCTCTATACAAAGTCACATTTTGTATAAAATACTAACACTCACAATAGTTACCTTTGAAAATAAGTGATATTAGACCTTTTCTAATTCTCTGGAATACATATTTCCTTCTTCTAAAGCCATTACTTTTCTTTGGGGAAACTATTTGGAGATGTTAAAAAAGCCGGGGTGGGTAGTACACCTGCTGCACAGCTGTGTGGCAAACCAATGAAGCCACAGTCACAAAATGCAATTTAAATGCTAATAGAAGTTACGCAGTTTGCATATAAACTTTAATTCTGCCTCTAGAGTACCTCAGGGTGCAAACTTCTAGTGGACCCAGAAAAGACCTGAAAGACCAGACAGAGGGTCTGTTCTCTAAAACAAGAATAATTTTCTTATTTGCAAGGAGAAGACAGAAAGAAACAGGGAGATCTGTGTCTTCCCTCAAACTTATAGCAGTCATTTACTTATGAATGACTGAGTATCATTGATGACACAGATGTCTAATTATGACCTGGAAAATCATGAAGAGAGATGTGTGGCAGACCTTCTTTACCTACTAATTCCTCTTTACAGCTCGGCTAGTACTTCTCAGGACCATCTCATTAAACAGTGTAAGGCATCTGTAGAAATGGAGACAGGACATAGGCTACTGACAAGAAGCATAGTGCTTTCTGAAGGAAGACTAAACATAAACACTCACAGTAAGAACACCATCTATAGTCTGGCAAAAGAGTGATAGAGTAGTTTGTCTTGGAAGGGACTTTAAAGATCATCTAATTCCAACCCTGCTGACATAGGAAGGGACACCTTCCACTAGAGCAGGTTGCTCAGAGCCCCATCTAACCTGACCTTGAACACTCCAGGGATGGAGCATCCACAACTTCCTCAGCAACGTGTTCCAGTGCCTCACCACCCTCACAGTAAATAACTTTTTTCTTATATTTAATCTATATCTACTCTCTGTCACTTTGAAAGCATTTCCCCTTTGTCCTACCACTACGTGCCCTTATATAAAGTCCCTCTCCAGCTTTCATGTAGGCCTCTTTATAGGTACTGGAAGGTGCTCTGAGGTCTCCCCACAGCCTTCTCTTCTCCAGGCTGAACAACCCCAGCTCTCTCAGCCTGTCCTCATAGGAGAGGTTCTTCAGTATTCTCATCAACTTAGTGGCCCTCCTCTCATGGACTCATTCCAACAGGTCCATATCCTTCTTATGCTGGGGCCCCCAAAGCCGTATGCAGCACTCCAGGTGGGGTTACTTAAGATCAGAGTAGGGGGGCAAAACCATCTCCCTTGATCTGCTGGCCACACTTCTTTTTGAAGCAGCCCAGGATACAGTTGGCTTTCTGGGCTGCTAGCACACATTACCAGGTCATGTAGAGCTTGCAAACAAGAAGATATGTATACTTAAGGGCTTGGTGTAGGGCAGGTCATTCTGTTTGTTATTTCCATTTTGCAGTAGATATTTAGTACATGAAGGCAGTTGCGAGGCTCTTCTTTTTGGTTCAGACCCCAGATATGGTGCCCTAAGTGAGCTCTGAGGCTACTGCCTGGGCAGTGTGCTGATGTACACCATGCTCCAGTCATTCTCTAATCCCTGTGTTGAAGACTGGGAAAACCAGTGCCCAGCACAGCTTTCAAAACATTTAACCCAGTCTGGGGGTTTCCTCAGGTTAGGGAGGCCACAAGTGTTTATTTTCTTGCCATCAAAGTATTGCAAAATCGATCAAGAAGGACCAGAATGTCACAGAGGGATTTAAAACTTTTCTTATCAATATATTATCTTTCTAAACCAGACTGTTTCCCTTATAGTAATAGAGTTTTGAAAACAGCATCACCCTGTATCCAATAACATTATCAAATTAGGTAGGCTTATTATTTTTTTGGTGACAGGGATGGGAAATCAATTAGAAACTCACTGTACCAAAAAAATACAGATACTTATTTGATTTCACAAAGAAAAAAATTATTTTCTGAAAGTCTGTCCACTCCACTAATTTTTCTCTCTTCTATTCCACTTATTTCTATAAGTCATTTCAGGCCTAACTTATTATTTATAGCAGTGTACAAGTCAGACACAACAAGTCAAAACCAAGATCTTTTTGCCATAAGCACTGTCACAAATATAAGGAACTGATTTCTCTCCCAACTAACTTCGAAACTTTGAATGTAAAACATTCTAGATAAGATGGACAGAGTGAGAAGAGGGTGATAATATGGTTATGTAACAAGCAATGGTCACAACTGAATTTTATTCGAGGACATTAATTAATGCCATATGGTCTTTACCAGTCCTATCTTTCTAATTAATAATCACAGTTAAATTTCCAAAGGACACTATACTCCAAACATGCCATTTCTAAACTCTACGCCTCTGTATTAAGTCACTGTGCAAGTAATTCTCAAAATTAAAGCACTTTAGAAATGTATTCTCTAACAGTTGCTTGCTAGTAGTCACAGTAAAGAAAATAAAAATCATTTTGAGAAATGTCTGCCTCCTTTTCCAAAGCAGGCCTTTTCTTCTAGTTTGTGTTGGTACCCATTAATTAGAAAAAAAATTTAAAAAACCTCCTTGAAATGCCATAATCACTCAAAAATTTCCTTGAACAGCATCAATTAAAGAACAGGGATCAATCCTACTTTTCAATATCAAAAAGAAAAAGTATGTGAAAACCCAAACACCTTCCATGACAAGTTACTATGCCCACTCAAATATAAAGACTTATCAAGTATCACCCAAAGTTAAACATCACTGACCTAAAGACTTTTCATTTCTCTTATGGCCTTTTTCTTCTCAGATTTCACCCCAACTAGTAAGTTCTAAACACTCACATCTTCTTTGTTTGCCAACTTGATTTCACGTTCCTGATTTTCCTGCTCTGAGGAGCAACTCTCAGACAAACTCAGAGCTAAACTGAACCATCAGCTGAAATGCCAAATAACAGATTGTTTTGCTGCTTGCTGTGACCTTTTATTTCCTCCCTTTCTATGAGAAATACTTTTTTTGGCTAACTGAGTACTTTGAAGTTTGGGTGAAAATTTTTATGGAAGTGAACATTTCTGCTAATACATCAACAAGAGAAAAACGCGATGACAAAACCACCTGACAAGTCATGGTTAGGATGCTGACAAGTAATCTGAAAGAGAAATAAAAAATAATGTAAAATAATTTCCTGTTGCTTTCAATCCTGAACTTCAAATGCACCTGACTCCACATATGTGGAAAGTAGTTTAACAGATGTTACACAATTTTACATTATAATTGTCATTTGTAACATACCTCTGTGCTTGGGTACAGCCAGGTTATCCTAAATCCAGCACTGTTTTAAAGAAGAAAAGAGGAGTTAAAATGAATTGCTATCCTACTTCAGTACCTTTAAATTATTAAATTAGCCCTTTAGTGGGTAATCAGGTAAATGGCTGAAACTCAAATAGCAAATATAAGGCCATAAACTAAAGCAACCTTCGGGCTCTGAGAATGAACTGCAGTGTCTCAGCTACCTACAAATCAGCATAACAGAGAAAGAACTTACCCTAATGATTTCTTCACTTCACCTGGTTGCTGAATGTAAAGCTTATTATCCAGGCTTTGGCTTATCTGTTCCAGCCAATCTTAAGGCTACATTATACAGCTGTTGTGGACCAAAGCAGACGTTCCTTATTAGGTGGTCTCTACTCTATGCTTCATCAGATGATGAGTAAGTTAACTAACTTAAAGATACGAAATACTAATTAATCTGTTATTTGAAATAGGGATAAAGTCTTTGTTATGAAGATAAAGTAATTTTCAATCTAATTCATATACCTGAAGCATAGGTTTGAAAAATTCTCAGCCTAAAAAAATTAGTTTCCAAACATCAATCTGTGAATAATGATGCAAACTCAGCAAAGCTAGTTAATAATTTTATGCTCTGCAGTAATGAGAATAGAAAGGAGTTCCATCACATACTTCACCAGATCCCATGTTACAGAGTCCTCAAGTGTACCACGTTAGATAAAACTTTGGCACTATTTAGATTTTAATTCTATTTAGATAAAATTTTTATATAAGTTGGAAAGTGAATGCATAACCTTTTCTAAGCACATCTGACTGCTACATGTATACATGTCACATACTTCCTCTTATGTGAAGAACAGAAATTCTCCACTCAAAGTTTTTCATAATTTTCTATGGCACATAAATGCATTTTGACACTTTCCATTTCTGCAATATTTAGCATTCATCTTGTAATATTTATTGGTGATAAAAAATCTAGTCTATTTCCTCTTTAGCTCATCGTTTTCCACAGTAACTATATTTTAGCAGTGGTTTGATGAACTAAAGATACTGCTCTTCTTATTATTCCCTGTCTTTCCTTACAAATAATCTCAATTATATTTCTGTTTCTTTGTAAGCTAACACCAGCTGCCCATAGTCACTTTTAACATGAACAGGATACAGAGGCATACAACACAGAAAAACAGAATTGCTTCATACTACTGCACAACTACTTAAAAATGTATTTACATGTCAGCAAAATTACTGTTTTTTCGTAAAAAGAGCAAAACTGATTTAGTCTATTGAAAGGATATCCTATGGCTTGTTGGGAACTTCTGTATTCTGTATGTTTTACACCTGGTTTTCCTATGTATGGAGAATTTATATTGCTGTATTCTCCCTTCCTCTTGTTATATAAATTACTTTAGATCTCACTCTTAAAAGAAGTAGCCATTTCTTTCAAAAAAGCTGTTGAAACACAATAAAAACATTTATCACCCCTTTTCAATTGAAAAAACCCCTCATGCTAATCCTTGAATATTCAAGTTTAGTTTTGGAAAGTACCACAGCAAGTGAACTTTGATAACTATATAAAGAAAAAAAATTAAAATTGGGAGAACTGTCCACTACTGAAGGGCAGGTTTTATACTGCTGTGTCACTATCTGGATCTTAAGATCCGAAACTGCACTTGGAGTTGTGCTCTCTACTCCAGAAGTACCACACAGCATTGCAATGTTTTCCTCAGTTTGCTTTTCGAAGCAATTTGGAAGGCAATTTTGTTATTTTGATAAGATGTCCATTACTAAATTCACCTAAACACACACACAGGCACCCCTCCCAAACACACATGCACACACACACATTGATTTTACAAAAGTCTCATTTTCTTTAAGCAAGTAATCACAACACAAAATATTCTCCTATGTGTTCACTGATTATTAAATGATTTGTCACCACTCAGCCACTCAAAAGAGATGGTTATTTCATTCTTCTGAGAAGCTAACTATGTTCAAAAGCAGCTAGATGAGGATGGTGGTGTGACATAAATTCCAATAGAAAAATGCATTGTCCATCCATATAGCCGTCTATCCTGAGAAACTTCCACTGACAAATTCTTGCTATTTTCCGTTGCTCATGGGGTTCCCATCAATAAATAGAAGGTCAGTGCAACAATGAGGAGCAAGCAGAATGGAGAAGAGAAGGTCTGATAGGCAGCTGATGGCATGAAAATATCTTCATACTTGTAAATACTGACAACACGCTCTGATACTGGTGGTGAGTCTATATCATGACGAGTTATAGAACCTTTAGGAGGTAAGGGCAGAAAGAAATAATGTCAGAGGCAATTTTTCTTTAACTCTACCACACAAACAGGTAGACAGCCAGGTAATTTTCAAAACTACAGGAGCATGCAATATTACACTGTCATTGAGCTCTGCTTTCTGAAATTAAAACTCTGAATAAACAAATGAAATTCAAGGAAACAACAAATATCCTTCAAAAATTTTTCTGTATTTATCTTTGGGGAGTGAGGATAGTAGCTATATAGCCAAGAAAACACAACATGTTGGACTCGTCTTCCTTTTTATCTATTTTTAAGCTTCATGCAACTAGAATTTTAGTTTATTAAAAAAGGAGAGGGGAAGGGGTTTAGCAATATTAATGTAATTGAAAGACATTTGTCAGTTTTGGCACATCAGTTCTATTCATAACACAGAAATCACCTTACCCTGGATTGCTGGACCCCAAGCAAACAGATAGTACCAACTCAAGTGCAGATCTACGATGGTTTCCTCTCGGGGAACATACACAGGACGCTTAAATCGACACGTTACACGATTGTTCTCAAAAACCCCTTCTTCATCCCTAGCAGGATTTCTCTGGATTTCCTTAGCCCACTGACCGACATTATAGAAGTGCTGTATTCGCACTCTTCCGTTATCATCATGAACACAAGCCATGACATCATCTCCTCCCTACAAGGTAAAACAAATTGGAAGATGGAAAACAGATGTGTCAAAAAGCATTTCCTCATTTATGTATATAATTTTGATTATTCAGAACTAACCAAGACCTAGGAATCTCCTTCCTTCTTTTTAAGTTCAATATACACAAATATTTGTTTCCCTAACCAGGTGTCTTGAATCCTATTGAAAAGCACATAAATGGATAGCAATATTTACTTACCCTCACTATCTCTGAATTCTCTTTTGGATCTTTCTAAGAGTTATTTTACCTCACATATATAATGTATTTGTAGGACATGGTATCACCCTGACATCATGTAATTAATTGGTGTGTAGAAGGCTGTTTTGTTTGGTTATTTGTGAAATTCTGAGATCCAGCTTCATAAAAATGGGCAGTCTTGAATCCCGTACAAAATCCACTGCATCAAATCATGAAGAAGAAACCAATATAATTTAGTAAGACAGAGGAGATGAATCCACTAATTATGGAAAAATAATAGCATAAAATACAGTAAGTCCTTTCTAATTTCTTCTCACATTCACTGAAGGGAACATCACTTCTCATATCTCTTTTATCTCTTAAAAGAAAATGAAAAATGCTCAGCATGTAATAACAGAATGTTAGTACAGAAAAATCAAAGGTGAGCAATTCAGACCTATATAGATCCTGTAAGACTGAAGGCAGATATCAGCTGAGAAGCAGCAAGGCCACAGCTGCTGTTGTCCAGTAAAGGAGAAATCACTCCCTAGGAGTTCTTAGCAACTCCCTCAAAGTTTCTCATGAGAACTCAGGTTTCCCACAGAACACTGGAGATATTCCTGAAAACAGTCAGGATGAGTTCACCAAAACATTGGACTTGTGAGGTATGGATTATAACCAATTGGGATTTGCAGTTAGATGGTGTGAGGTTCAATTTAGCCAATGGAGCATAGCCTTAACCCTGTATAAACCGTGTGCAGTGTGTAATAAAGTGCATACACTTGATCACATTGGTCTGGTGCGTGGTGACCTTATTCCTCCACGCATTCTTTACTTTAACAGAATACAGTATGCCATAAGATACAAGAAAAAATAATCAATACGTGCTTCTTCATTTAGCATAAACAGCCACAAAAGTTGGTTCTTCTCATGCAAAGAACCAACAGACAGAAGCAAATGCCAGACAATTATTTGTAGGGGTCATTCTTAGACATACTAAAACAGTTGCTAGAACAGTTACTCAGGGTCACTGACAAAGTGGTAGAGCACCACATCACTCAGGGATGACTGTTAACTTTAGGAGCACCATCTCATAGAAGCCTTAGCATCAAGAACCATCAACACTGTCCAAGCTGGATGAGTGGCATTTTACTGAACTCCACTGCCACAGCTATCACTGCCATATTAGGTATAGGCCCTACTCCTCCCATACTCGTCTTTCCGATATGTCATACTGACGATAGGAACGATGCTCGTGCTCATCCCTCAGTTCTTTGTTACAGGGAAAGCAGAGAAAAAAGGTGCATTTCAGCACTCTGGGAATATTGCTATGTGCATTTCTAAAAGATGTGCCAAAAGTCAAGGCAAAAAGGGGACAAGCAGGTAAAACACAGGCTTGAACATTTTCTGCACCTTCGTGCTGCTGCAGGCAACCTTTTCAGCCTCTGTGTTGAGACCATCATTGCTCTGCATAATTTTCCAAGTTTAATTTTCATACATCTGAGCACAAATCCCTCATTCTTAAGTACAAAGAAGCAAAAATAAAGCTGTTTTCACATAGAAGAAAAAACTGAAAGGAAAGAAAAAAGCATTGTGAATCTCAGTTAATGGAATGATATTACAGAATCTTTCCAAAGCACAAAAGCCTGCAAGTGGAAAATCATAATGTTATTTGAGACAAAGAAATAGGTCATAGGACTTTAAAAAATCTATTGAGGACACAAAATAGTTTTTTTTTCTGAACTTCTGTAGCTATCCAGGCCACACCATTTTGATTAGGTCTCCAAAGCACAGCCTATTTCTCACAGCTAAGCTGTTGTGACCCAGAGCCGTTTTACCATCAAAGCCTGTGCATCCCAGGACATCGAAATACCCTGAAAGTTATGAAAAAGGATGAAGTCAGCAGGGGAACAAGAAGAAGATTTGCTAGCTGTTTTTGTCCAGCTGACTGATGGGCATTAGATGATGTACATGGCCAATTTGGAAGAGTAACTTTTTCCTTTACACTGACTTAATTCTTACCAGAGGCTGACTTAATATGCTGTTTGGTGTGCCTGGAACAAAAGGTAACACATGTTTTCCAAATGTCTAATGAGATGAAGGCAGCAGGACCCTGAAATCCACTGCAGGTACATCAGAGCTACAAACTGGTAACACAATCTCTGATTACTTAGGGACAAATACTTTAAGGTGCTGAGCTACTTTGAAAACCCTGTTGAGTACTTGCATTGCCATCCATCTAAAACTCTTCCCAAAATTTGGCTGTAGAACTCCTTTGCAACATCAAACCCACAAACTGTTTCTTGTGCTGTGAACTGTTCCTTATGACACAAACATCTTCTATCTTTATTGTGTTTATTTACAGCATCATATGTATAGTAAATGAGTGAAAAGCCCTTGCCCTCAAATTTTCCTTGTACTTCTCATTTTGACTCTGATAAAAATGTTATTAAGTCAGTGGAAGACTTCCTGTTCAATTCTGTGGCTTCTAGCCCAGGTCATCTAAATCCTCATATTTTTTCAGACCACTATTTTCAAGATTACAAGAAATGGTCTTTTCCTTTGACTTGTAGTTTAGGACATGGCCTTGGTATTATTTTACATATCCCAGAGTGTTTCTGTACATGAAAACCTGCATTATGGGCTGCATTTCAATCCTAAATATTTTACCAAAGATCACAGACAAAACATCTTTGCATAAGTCACCTTGCCTGGGAACTAATCAAAGGGTTTGCAAAAATATGGAATCATACTGATCAAGGTATATGTATAACATTGCCTGAATCTACTGAACAAGGATTGCGGGTTTTTATGACACCATTGAATTTATCTTTTGTTTTTAACATGACAAGTGTGACAGCCCCTTTACCCCTATCTGAACAGTGGACAAACAAGACCAATGGGCCCAAATACTCTGGAAAGGTATTCTTATAGTGCATGGCCTATACCAAACCTATATCGCACCTCCTAATATAATATAACCCTGGACTGGTTGTCACACAGCAAATACTGCAAAACTAATCGCCCCAAAGTAAATGTAACTATCTTATC
>VWZD01013282.1:0-38804 GCA_013396695.1 Sakesphorus luctuosus
AGGGTTGGGTCTGCGGCTTCCCGTGAATCTTATCACCTGCTGTTTAGACCCTCGCCTTTCGCTACAGGGCTTTGCAATGTGGGTGAACCCTCTGAGCCTGCGCAATAAATTTTTTAGGTGAGGCACAGCATGTGTGGAACCAGCCCTACCCTTTACTCCTAAGGTTCATCTGCCAGGGCCTAGTGAGCTTGGATGGTGACATTGAAGTCCTGAGAACATAGGTTTAGTTAGAGTATCCTTCTCTTAGATGGATAGCCTTACAGGGCTAAGTGAGCTCCATCTGCCCGGGTTTGGAGTTAGAGTTGTCCTTCTCCTAGGATTGTTGCTGGGGGGCTAGCGAGCCCATGCTGCCCGTGGACACATTTTGTTTGACCCTTCAGTTGAGACCTATCTGTCATAGGAGACCATGACCAGAGACCAGAGGCACATACCACTGCTAGCATAGCTACCAGAGACCAGAGGCACATACCACTGCTAGCATAGCTCTCAACCTCATGAGGGCACGCAAGCTTCTCCACTGCAACAATGGCATGTCCACAGAGAAGCTGCTGATGTAGCATTACATTTATTGCTATAGCAATGATGCACTTCTACTGCCTGGCACCTATGAGCAAACGTTCTTTTAAGCCATCCCCAGCTGCACTTTACACCGTGTTTCCATGTTTACTGTCTATACTCGCAGGAAATCCACTTCTGAAGTCAGCTTTGAAACATCCCTGCGTACCTAAGCAGCGGTACTCTTTTGAGTGTGCGTGTGAAAACAAGTATACAGTGCATCGAATTATTAATAGAGATTTATTTTACTTTAAAAATATTTACAAACAAAGGAGAGCAGAAAAAGTGTGCAGCATGGCATGGAACTGAAATTAAATGTTCTTGCTGCAGGAATTGTTTGGCTAGGGTGAGATGACCACCAACAACTGGTATTGCTGTTGCTAGGAGCTATCAAAAGAAATGTCACTCTTCACAGCAAGTGATGGAATTTGACATATGGCATCAAAGTATCATTAAAACTACACCTGCTGCAGAGGAGGTTGTGTCTTTTCGGAGACTTTCAAGCATAAAAGGTTATTCCAAGAATATAAAAGGATATTCCTTATTTTCTTTATTTCTTAATAGGTAATTAAGAAGCAGTAAAAGTAGGAAACATGGTCAGAAAAAGGATATACAGGAAGATCTAGAATTCTTGGTTTTCAATGTTTTATGGAGAAAAAGTGAGAAATTACTAAGAGCATTTCTTTATAAACTTCACAATAACACAGTTGATGATAAATCATTTATATACGTGGCTGGAAAGGTTCACTATCTTTTCTCAAAGTTCAGTACTGTATCCTCCAGCCATTGCCTTAATGAAGCTGTTCCTTTAGTTTTGATAGCATTTAAAAGTATGAGTATTTAAGATTTTGATAAGAAGCCTGAAACAGTTTGGTGTTCAGTTCATCATACACACATTGAACTATGTACAAGAAAATTACTGTTGACTTCAGTAGAAGTCAGGACTTCACTTTCTGAGTCACCACGGAATTTACACTTTAGAAGAACTCTATTTCAAAGTAATGAAGATTTCTGTTGTAATTATATTTGTGATTTTATTCCTGAATTAGAGCAGAATTTTCTTATGTTCTTCTATATTTCAGCTCATAGAGCCCTTACTCTAGTTTCAGACAAATAAATAAAAACATAAAATCTTGTTTATTGCCTGTGGAGATTTCTTGGTTGTTATTGGAAGAAATGAATGCACATAGAGAAAGGATTCAAATAAAACTTTGCTGTAAAAATAATTTTTATAAATGTGCAATGTGCCCTTACTGGAAAGACTGAAAACCAAAAGAGTTTAAAAATAAAAATAAAATTAAAAAAATAGTGTTCTTTTATATTTAGTGGTGACACAGAAATAACCCCTGAATTATTAGTAATTATGTTGCTTCACTCAAATGGATATAGTTAAAAAATCATTCACATTTTTGCCTCTTCTACCCTGAATTCTCCATGGATTAGCTGCTTAGGGACTTCCAAACAGTGTTTTATTGCTAGCTCTGCCATAAGCTCCTAGGTAACAGTGGCTAGATCATTGCCTCTGCATTTCATTTTACCAGTCTGTAAAATAATGGTAGTGTTACTAAAAAAGAGCACGGTATTACTATTAGTGTTTCTGTTCCATTCCTTTAATCCAATGTATTTTGAACCTCTCCATGGAGACTGTTGCATATGTTGACTTCTGTTAATATATGCATTCTATAGTCACTGAGGGACATTTCATAGATTCATAGAGTTGCAGAATATCTCGAGGTGGAAAGGACCATAAAAATCATGAAATCAAATTCACTTCTCCTCACACAAGCATAGCTTTACATCACTATAAAAGATTTTAGTTTATTTTTAAATAACCTTAATTTTCAATTCTGATAATAAGTGGGAGCAATTAATGGAGTGTTAAGAAACTGTGCAGAACAACTACAGTTGAAAGCTCTTGCACAATGTATCTGCTGAATCTCCTATGACCCAAGATTTCAGCTTTTGGCATTGATTCGAAGAAATCTTTTGCCTCATTTATTTTTGTTGTTATCTTTATTGTTGCCTAAAATCAAGGAAAAAAACCCCCAACTTCTGAGACAATAATAGTATAGGTAAAGTAGAGAGCAATTCCTTAGTGAAAGCTTTCAGGTGCACAAAGCGCACAGGCACACACCCAGTGAAGGGTTCTTAAAAATTTATAACAGTACTTAATTATCATATGTAGTGGGTTTATCCAACCCAAGAACATTTTGCCCCTGGTGTCACCCTGGTGCCACCCTCAGAACTGTTGGATGGTTCTGGGTCTTCTATCTTGTTTTGACTACAATATGTCTTATTATTCTGATTCAGGTACATGAGTCCCAAACACAATGTCCTTGCTGAAATCTCATCCATTGAAAAAACTGTCAAACAGAAATTCAGGAATGTGGCACAATGAGAAACCATTAGAAACTGTTAGCTGGTACCTCAAGGGTGAGAAGCTATACAGCTTTATAAAAGTCTACAAATACACAAAATATTAAAATCTACAAATATAAAAAAAATCCTGAGGCAACATTACCAAGATGATTAAAAATCATGATTTTTTATATAACATTCCTATACACAGCCCCAGAAGTTAATGTTGAAGCCACTAAGAAAAGAGTTGATTTGCAAAATTCTACTTTTTAATAAAGAAAATAAATGTTGATTTTTTTTCCATAAATCTCTTTTAAATGCTGGATTTCTGATAGTGTCATTAAAAAGGCGAAAGGAGGCCTAGAATCTTAGAACTGATTAAGAGTCAGCTTGCAAAGTCAATCTTTAGCTAGAACAGACAAGGATTTCTGTAGCAGGCTTTCTGCTACATTTTCTCCTGTTCTTCAGGAGACTAGAGAATAAGAAACAAAGTTTCTCAAATTTGAAGCAGCTTGTCAAAGATTCAGGGGATATATAGAAAACTTTGTTACAGTGGTGATAAAGGAAGTTTTAGCTTGATCTTTCTCTTTTGTGATAGGTGAATATAGAGCTACAGAAAGTGATTTGCTAATCATGCTCTTGGAGCTAATTTACAATGAAAATGTGAACTTAAAAACCCATGCATTTCAACTATCTGACTGGAATAGAAATTTTATGTTTGACAAAAGATGACAAAAACTTTTTCAAATGGCTTGAGAGAATGTTCCATATGGGCTTAAATGCAGACATGAGGAAAATAGTATGTTAAAAGAATACATAAAAGTCAAAGTATTGCATGTATTTTGTAGTATTTTTCTTCAAACAGCATGATTTCAGGGTCAGAATCAACTAAAGCTCAATAAATAAATAATCCTGAGCAATTATATTATGATTAATAAAAGATTAGGAACAGTTATTATTTTCCAGTTTAACTAAATCAAAGACAGAGAAAATAAGGAAATAAGTGACCAAATTTGGAAATGCACCGCTGTGGAGACCATGCAAGTAAAGTAAAGAAGTATGTTATGGGTTTAGCCAGGTAGACCTAAATTTAGGCTTTAAAACTCAGATTTGGGCCTGAAATTGTCAGCTGCCTTGAGCTGGGCCAGGCTAGCTGGCAGCTGACCTCTTCTAGCCAATAGTATTTTATTCCACTCCATCTTACATCATCTCAATAGCAGTAAAGTCCAGTGTGTGGGTGTGACTTGGGCAGTTTCACCATGGCTGAGGAGCAGGGAAGACGTGCTACGCCTTGTCTGCTGTCTTAGGCCTCGCTCCTGCTTCGGCTGCTGCTCCTTGCATTTTGTTTGGTTTCAGGGAAGTAGAAACATTTTGCTGTTACTCTTTCTGTTTCTTACTGAATGCCTTTTAGAGTGCTTATGGATCTAGAGTAATACACTTTGTATTAATTGGGGAGTGGGAGGTTATTTCTTGTTAAAACTTGTGTAAGAGTGTGTTATATTGTAGTTTTCTTTTAATTTTCTCTTTTCTGTATAAATACATGTAGTTAGTTTCAGAAGAGACCTGCTTTGGAGGGTTTTTTTCCCTCTCCCTCTTCTTTCTCCCTTTGGCTGGTTGGCGGAGGAGAGGGAAGAGCCTTTTCTCTGTACTTGGGCAGTTGGCATTTTGCCAGCTCAACCCAAGACAAAGTAAGATTTTTAACTCCTGCAGCCCAGCGGTGCTAAAGGATCCCATAGCAGCAAGGCCTGCTTGTTTAGTCATTACTATTTTAAAGAGAGCCACCATGACAAAATAGATTGCAAATATGTTTGGTGGGGTTGGCTTTTGGTTTTTTCCCTGCAAATTTGGTGTGAAAAAACCCAGTAGAAACGTGCAGACCCAATCTAGACCTTGTCACCCCTCTGACTTAGTTTCTCAACACATCGCTGAAGTTTGTAAGGGTTTGTGAACATGTTTCCATTCAGTGCTTTTGTTTCATTGAGATTGACATGCTTATGGATGAAACCCTCATACATAGGTTTAATTACTATCTCAGCCCATTTTGGATGAATCTGATGGTAATAAATTTTTCAGAGTGTTAGTCCAAAAAAACCTATGTTCTACAAATATCTCCCATTCAAGTTTCTTTCACTTTGCAAGACTACCTATTAGAGGCTTTATTAGAAAACAAAATTTCATGTAAGTTTCTTTTTTCAGGGTAATTGTGATGTGTAGAAATTATGTGCAAACAGTAATTTTTATTTCCTCTGATTAATAAGTGAAATTTAAAAAAATAAACACCACCTTTAAATTTCTGCTAATGGAAGGAAAAATACTTTGCACTATTAAATTCAACTTTTATTGTAAGTAACTTACAATGGTGGAAATTGATTTTAAACCTAAAATAATGGTCTAATTTTTGTACCAGTGTGGGCTTAGATATTCATCTGTTTTTTGGTTGGGAAGTTATTTTAAATCCAGTTTAGACTGACACTATAATTTTCAAGCTGCTAGTTTCAATTGCTTCTGGAAGCCACTTGAAGTATGGAAGTCCAGGGGGGATAAATGCGGGAAATGGTGTGTAAAATTCTGAAATGAGTAGCCTTTTCTTCCAAACACATGAGTATTAATGTCTGCTATGGAAGTTCTTCAATAACTTGTCTCCAGCCGCAAATTATGTATACTTCTCTGAAATACAATAAATTGCGTTTCCTAAATTATGGCTATAATTGGGGCACTGGAGTTCAGTTCTTTTCATCACAAGTTTTGTCTCTCAGTGGTTGATAAGATGATAGGTTTTATTAAGGTCAGATTACACCTATCTGTATTATAATCTCTTTACCTCTTTCTAGAAATATCTGCAGTGAAGCCACATGGAAAAGAAAATATCTGTATTACAGACTTTTGCTATTACAATAGGCAGATACATCTATGAAATGATCAATTCTGAATGCTTATATTTGTTTATCACATAGAGTTCATAGTATTTCATGACTGATCTGCACTAAAATAAAGGCAAACAATAGTCAGTAAAGTATAATATACTGTTGACAGATCTCAGTGTGTACAGTGTTTAGTGTCCTGATTCCAGTTCTGAATCAGGAATCATGAAAAAGATGAATCTTCATTGTGCTGAAATCCATTTTTTAATTGATGAAAATAAAGAAAGAACCATTAGATCTGAAGATCAGAGATAATATTTGTTTTGGAAAATGTCATTTTCCATTGCATAATGAACATACATTTTGGTTTGTCTTTCTCTTCTAATATCTTTATATTTTCTTTTATTGCTCCTATAATATCTGTGTTCTGCTTGTTTTTTGCAGACTCATTTGAGTTTTCTGAATTTAGCAACTGCATGGATAAGAATGATATGAGAAAGCTTGCCATCTCATAATAATTCCATATATGGTGGAAGAAAAGATTACCTTCTTTTGCTCGTGGCTCCCAGATACAGTAAATTAATGTTCTAGAAACATAATACATAAAGTTCTCCTTTGAAGCATTTGGTTAAAGGTTCATAGGAAAGATTATGACACTGACTATAGTGTTACTATGGAGACTTCACGCCATTTCTTAAATGTCCATTATTGTATCCCATTACTGCCTCATCACACTAGCAAATACTTGCCAATACAGTCTTCAAAAATATGCAGTGAAAATTCAGGTGCCTAATTCATGTGTTAGTGAGACACATGAAATTTAAAGCCACTAAATATTCAAACTTACAATATATCATGTGAAGTGCCAGCAATAGTACATTCTTGGATTCTTTATAGATAATGGTTTACTTATGTTAAGTTTTAGGTTTGGGGTTTTTTTTCCAAGTTTCAGAAAATCTTTCAACTATTTCATCATTTCACTTTGTAGAATGGTCTACGTGGTTTTCTGGTTTGGGATGCGTTTTTTAAGGTTATTTGTGATGATTCTTATACCTCCTCAACAAAAGCAGCAAAATTTATTTTATGTAGTTTTTACAACAGAATCCGAAATACAATGTTTGATTAAGGCATTAGTGTAGGCTGAAAATATAACCCCTGCTCTTTATTGCTATTTGTATGAGGTGACCTAGAAGTGCAGTTTCAAATTACTATGATACCAGACAAACTGATTGATACATGCTAGTGAGAACATCAGTTTACATCTTTCAGAATATTTAACATGATTGTTTCAAAAAACATAAAGAGATTATGTTGGCAACTTTATCTACTTTAAAACAGCTTCTCCATCTGGCTACAATTTGATTGCATGTTTCATATATGGCAGTAAATTTTAATTTCTTGGTATGAAATGTAAGTGATGCCACAGCTGGTAATGACAAATTCTCACAGTTTGGCTATTTAACTTTCATCATGCTAAATAGCTAAGTGCTTTCAGATAGCCTACTTCAGAAACAAAGAAGAATAATATTTCAACTTTAATGTGAAACTTCTGTTTTAAATTCAACATTCAAAGCTACATTCAGTGTGAGTCTAGTGACAGTTGCTACTAACTTTAAACTGAAGTCATGATTGAACGTTTTCCTCCTCTTTCTTTTGAAATGTATTACACCTGAAAATTTCCCATGTAAGCAAAGAACCTAGTATTTGAAGAAACTGAGACAAGCTTCTTTTAAACTAAAGGCAATTAGTGAGTTTCTAGCAGTTGGAATATCTTTGCCTTATTAATAATCCTTCATCCATCCTCCCTTTCTGCAGTTCATATTAAGAATATATCTTTGATTTTCACTTGAACCCATTGTTGACAGACTTTGAATTGTCTATTATATGTGCTATTATTGCCCCACTGAACATTTATTTAGTTTCAAAATGTCCATTACTTTAAATTTTTATTTTTGATTCCTTACAACTGGCAATGCTCATTGTTTAATGTTACGAAATGCTAAAAAAAAAGTAAAAATGACATGGTAAAAATCTACTACCCGTACTTTAACTAATTTTCTTGGGTTGAGCTGGCAAAATCCCAGCTGACCAATAAAGAGCCAGAGCTTCTTTCCCCCCCACCAAGAAAAGGGAAGAAAGGGAAAAACCCCCTTCAAACTACATTTGTGCTTAAACTGACTATATATATTTATATAGAAAAGGGAAAATTAAAACTAAAATATAACAGACACTTACACAAGTTAGAAATAGCAAGAACTAACTTCCCACTCCCCATCAAAAGAGATTCTATCACTCTAGATCTATAAGCACCTTAAAAGACACCCAGCAAGAAACAGAAAGTATAACAACAAAATGTTTCTACTTCCCTGAATTCAAACAAAATGCAAGTAGCAGCAGCAGAAGCAGGGCCCAGCACAGCAGAAGAGCTGTAGCACATCCTGCCTCTACTTCAGCCATGATGGAACTGAACTAACACCTCCCACTCCTGCACTCATATCTTAGGTTTGCGTCATCTGGTATGAAATATCTCCCTGTTTACTTAGTCAGGCGATACCTGTCTCTCCCAGTCCATGCAGACTCCTTGAGCCTGCTAATTTGAGGCCTTAGTAAAACTACTACACTAATATAAGCCAAACAGTAGAAATTCTAGTTCTGCAGAATCCCTGAATAATTTTATGTTTCATGTTTAATGATTCATATGTGTATTCAGGTGTGTATTTCTGCTTCTTTCAATCTCACATGCCACCCCAGCCCCGGGATTTCAAATCAGATGAAAGGGAGATGTATTCAGAAAGCAAGGGACACTTGCATTCTTTTTGGCTCCTCTACACATATCTGTTTATCAGGGCAGGACCAGAACAAGAGAATAAGACAAGATTTGAAGCCTTTAGGAGGCAGTATCACAGATGTTGAACTATGCTTGCTAGCCAGTTTTATTAGTTCTGCTGCTATCATAGCAAGGGCAGCATTAGACATATTTATGAAACTTCATTGTCATTGAATGGGCAACTCGGTAACCTTAAATCTTATGTTACTTAATTACTGAGAAGAACAACTAAGGACTATCATATTAATTTCTGAATATCCTTAGATGGGAAATTGAATAGTTTTTGTTAAAGGAGAATTGAAGCCTACTCTGGATTCTGCAAGGATGTTCTGAAGCCTCCAGGTTATAGATGTAATATTCCTACTGTGACCAAAACCAGGACAAGCGAATAAACTGCAAAAAATATTCTTACAGATAAAATATTCTTACAGATAAAAAGTGTTTGAAGACTTTAGTGTCTAGTTCATGAAACACATCATAAAGAAAGAAACTACAATATGGGAGAAGACCTGGAAGAGGAGAGTTATGAAGCCTGGAAGAAGAACATCAAAAAAAGCGTTCCTTACAGTGAAGAGACTATTGTGTGAGAGACAAAGGACAATTCCACTGTTACTGTTGCAGATGTTTTCATGTATTTTAATAGTTATTGTAGTTTACCCCATTATATTGAATGTTTCCCCATTATTCCCTATGTTATGTTCTGTAAAATCCCTTTCATCCCTCATGGCCTGAACCCTTGGATCCCTCCCTTTGATTTGCATGCTCCTCCCCTGTTGCACTCCCTTTTTCAGAATGGGCACATCTTGCCCTATATAAGGCAATGCGCCCTTTAATAAAGTGCCATTTCTACCACCGACTCCCTGGATTCCAGAAGTGTGTCTTCTTTCCCTTTGTTGAGCCACACTACAATCTTTTATTGTAATTGTTTCAATAATATAGCAAAAATATAAACACCAATCTCTGTTCAACAGCTTATGCAATCTTTTCTTTTAAACAGCTGGAAATCTATGCAACTTTGATGAAACTGCAATTCTGCTTCCATCCACAAATGGAGTCCAAGATATACTTTCTGTGTACTGTAATATTAGGTGAAATAGATTGCCCTCTGGCAGAATTATTCTCTGTTTCATTTATTCATACATCTTTAGCTATATACAGCATTGTGCTCTTCAATTTTTCCCAGCTTTATTCTTGAAACAGTAAGCCACTACACTGTCTACAGCACTATCATAGTTATTCCTTCCTTTGAATATTTTCTTGTGATTTTGAATATTTTCCTTTTTTTGAGATCTAAATCTCACAGTTCATTGTCATATAGCAGTGAATACAAAATAGCAATGAGTACTCCTAAAAAGGTAGAAGTACCATGGTGAACACTTGCTGCTTGTTTGTGTTTTATTATTGTCACTAAAAATTATGGTAGGACTGAATAATACCGGCATTCCTGGCACTAATGACCATAGAAATTTGGGAATTATTTGATTTGATTTGTTTTATTGAAAGATGCAATATCTTCATGTATTATAGAATGCCCACTCCTAGGCAATTGCCTCATATTGACATTCCCCTCAGTTACTCAAAATTTGAAGCATTAATGAAATGACCATTTATTTCTGAGTGTGACTCTGCTTCAATATTGTTTTTCCCATCACTGTCAAATCACCAGTTATTTCACTCTTTTAAAGACCTAAAGAATGTGATGATTTTTTTGATTTTTTTTTTTGTTTAATATTTTAAACAACACTATGTATAACCTCACTCTCTGCCCACTCCAGTGCCTTGGCACAGGAAAGCTTGGCAAGGTGGTTGTTGTCAAGCAAAGCTGAGGAAAGAAAAGTCAGTCCTCAGTCTACTTCTTTTGTCTTCTGGTAGCAAAAAAGAGGAGGTGACTTTTTTCATTGTCAGAGGAACCAAGACTTCTGCAAAGTTAGGAAAAAAATCAAGAATATTTCTCATACTAATTTTTAAAGGTACTTTATCTAAGACTGATTTGTCATAAGTTGTTATCACAGTATATTGTCATTTATATGCAAAAGATAGGACAGGACAATGCTCAATTTAATTCTATGTATAATGAACTAGAGACATTTCTCTGTGTACTGAAAAGATAAAATGAGGACATAGAATTACCTCAGTGTGTGAAATAGTTATTCTTGCTTCAGAAGAGTTGATAATCCTGAATTAAACTTGTGGCTTACTTGTCTTTGTAGCATCATAAAGAATTTTCTAGCTCTTAGATAAGGCACTACTGTACAACAATTTTGGAAACAATGTCATACACTTAATAATGAATTTTATTTTTTCTAAATGTTAATTCTTATAAAAGAACTTCTGATGTAGTGTTGAAATTAAACTGAAGATTAAGAGATCTAAAAAAAACCCAACCCAAACCCACAAAACCCCACCAAAACCAAAACCCCACTACTAAAACAATGCAATGTTCCTCAATATCAGATTAAAACCATTCAACTGTTAATGCTGCATTCATAGAAAGCTGTATGATTTTTCGATGGATCTATATAGCACTGTGAGTATGCATATGATATTTATGATGCTTATGCTTTTCTCTGAGGCATCACTGAGTGGCTTTCTGGCTAAATCTTTTATCTATCAAGCACTGTCATGCTTAAATTAATGTTAACTTTGTGCAAGTAGTATTATGGCCACTTTTTTATTCTGATTTTATCTGAGAGATGACCATCCCTTTTAACTTTTAGATGATTTTTCCTTTTTCTTTCTGAAAAATGAATTTAATTAAGGCTAAAATCCTATGGAGTAAACAACACTGGTTTACTGATAAATATACTGTAGAAAACAAAACATATAATTTTAAATTCATATACACTTTGGCTTCCATGTCTTACTTAACATTTTAAATGGGAAAAGATACTCTAAATACAATGAAGAGATTTTTTAAATTTCAGGTATAAAGTCTTTTTTATAGGATAGGAAAAAAATCAAGTGTAGATTTGCACTGCGAGTCTCAGTAGTGAGATAAATGTAATGGTTGTTGGTGTCTCAGATACCCAGGAAAAGCTTAAAAAGATATTTCTAGATTAAAGTGGAACTTTCAGGGATCCTTTAATACTCTTTGGCTCTTCTTCATTCATAACTTCTGTTAAAATAAATGGAAACTTTGTATTTCTGGTGGTGAACAGGATATAGTTGACAGCACAGCAACTGAAGGCAGTTATTTAATTATGAAATTTCAGCAACTGAGAACATTTTAAAACGGAATTGTGTGAGTTATGAAATCCTTCTAATTCTAGATTAATAGAATAAATTTATGAGATTAAAAGAAAGTATATAGGGCTACAAGTAGTGTCATAATTAGGTATTATAAAAAAAAAATCCCAGTTAATCCTTGTTCATGTAGAGATATAGAAACACATCATGCAAGCAGTATGCAAAGAAGTAGTTCCAGTAGCTACCGTGAATGACTTTAGTTTCAAGATAGGTTAACTCTAATTTTGCCTGCTTTTCATAAAATCAGTTGGAGTTTTCTGAATAATGGCAATTTTCTCCCACTTAAAACTGTCTGAAATATTAGAAAACCACCCAAGGGAAAAAACCCTGTATGCAAACTCCCTAAATAGCTGAAATAGAATACTTGAAACTGTTGGTTGCTTATTAGAATTTTTTTTCCTGGTTTTGCTTTACCACACAAAAACAAGTAGGCACCAGAAAGATGAATACTGTAGTGTTTAGTCATTCACCACTTCTTGCACTCACGCTGAGTAGTAAATGGAAGAGATGAGTTCCTCAGGTCCCTGTATTTTTTTAGGATTTGGCATCAGGGTGAAGCTAGGTTTTGAAGAATCCAAGAGATTAGTATGCAACTTGACTTCTAGCTCTTACTGTCATATGTTTAATATAGAAATTGACCTCCAGAAAGCAAATATGAAATGATTTTTTTTCAGCTTTCCAGCTGAAAACTTTAGTTGCACAAGAGCTATCCTCTTCCAGGAATAATTTCACCTGAAAGAGCTTCAGCCACCACTTCTTTCAGATTCAGTTTATTGGTCCACACAGGAAGGAAAATGTAGCTTTAATATGAAATTCTTGAGAAATAAGTAAATTTTGTGTTTCTCTCTCAGTCCAACTTCTCTATATTGTCATTTGGAAGGGGAAAAAACAAATTTAGGAAAGGTAATACAATGTTATTTCTAGAGGCAGAAGCTCATATCATGTTTGTTGATTAAAACACATGTCCATTTATAAATAAAACTCTTTCAAAGTGAAGGTCAGAGATAACCTAAGAAAAAAATTAATATCCCACATTAAAATGTTAATGTTCTATCTGAAATGCACAGAAACAAACACAATCTCATTTAGTGACATTTCCAGAATTTCAGCAAAGATTACTGCATTAATCTGTTATGCATTTTCATTAATCTGAAAAGAATAGAGAATATTCTATTTAGGGAATAGAGTTTGAAGATTCTGAACACTTGAAGCTCTGCAATCGTGAGCAAGTTAGATTCAGCTTTTTAAGAATATTTGTGACTCTTTTCTTTGAAGTAAATAGACCAAGAGAGGAAAACCAGTCAAATATTAGTTTCCTAGCAAGACTCTGATTATTGGACTGAAATTGCAGAAATTACTCCTAGGAATTTAAAAGCTATGGTATGACAGAATAAAACAATACGCCATATGCCATATATTTATAATTCTCTAAGCTTATTCCAGATTTCATGCTTGTAGTCAAGTTCAGACACCTTCTGTCTTCTGAACAGGTAACGATAGTTATTGCATGTAGTTTTGTCTGTAAATGTGACATCTCCATCAGTAATTGTGTCTGGATATTTTCTTTACGTTTTCCATTCACTTGCAATACTGGGGGTATGGAAACTGATATGAAAATGGTTTTGTGCTTCTAATATCCTTGTTTGTGCATTTGGTAGAGTGTATGTTTTATATGTGTACAATATGTATAAATAGAACTGATAATTTGGCAATGTGTGTTGTACATCTGCTTTCCAAACAGCTCAGCTGTTTTCTGCCCATCTTTGAAACATCCTACTTTCTCTGAGGCTGCAACTCATTTTGTATGAGTTACTATGTTAGTTGTGGGCTCTACAATTCACTGGAGGTTCTCTATAAAAATTAGCAAAAAGGAACTTTTGTGATTGTCTGCTTTGGGGAAGGAGTTCCTAGGAAACCAGGAGGTAAGGCTTAAAGATACTTATGGCCCCAGAAAATCTATGCAATGTCAATTTCTATAGCTGTATACCAGACATTTTATAGAGTTTAATAAGATTTTTTTTTAACCTTGGGTTTCTTATAGTTCAAATCTCAAAACAAAAAGTGGGGAGTAAGACTCTGTAAAATGAAGCATTCAAGGCTGCATGAGGGAGCCTCCTGTAAGCAAAACAAAAGTGATGTCAAATGCCTTCAACCAAAATGTTTGATGAAGGTTCATCTCAAATGCCTTTCAAATTGTATTATTGCATTTATCTCATTCTATAGCACTGCCTTTTTTTGGTGATATTTCAATATTTCTAAGCTGTTGTTTATTCCTTATTATTTTACCATGTCACATAAAATGTGTGCTCCACTGTCATAGCCCTGCCGGTCCATGTCCACAGCTCAGCCCTCCTTGCACTCTGCTCACAACCCTGCTCCCTGGAGCTGGTAGCTCCTGCCACAGTAAGATCCCAGCTGGGCTGGTTTACAGCTCCCCAAAGTCCTGCCCTCGCTGGTCATGGGCCCACCTATGCACTGATGTCCCAACCTGCCTTGGACCATTCTAGTTCCCAAGGAGGCACCCAGTGCCTGGAGCTGGGTCTGCCCCTGGTGACATGGCCTCCAGGGAGCCACCCTGCTCTTGCTGCTTCCTGCCACCCATGTCTTTTCCCCTAATGAAAGTTTGTGAAGTCAGCATTTTCAAGAAAAATAAACTAGTAAAGCTCCTCTGCAGTGGACTGTTGTTGTTGTGCTGAGATACACATGGACAGACTTTCAGAGTTAAAGATGGAAATATACAGCTTACATAGATGTACATTGGCTAAGATACTCCGCTTGATGCCTGTCTTGCACTAAAAGAGGCTTCTAATAGTCCAGTCATTTTTGTGTCAAAGGACTTTTCAATGGCTTTACCTTCATGTTCAGTACAATTCAGAATGCTAAACATCTTTGCTAGGCAACTTCTGCCAGCTGGGGGAGGTGTCTGTCTGCTGCTATGCCATCTTTAAGGCTAGGTGCTGTGATGTGTTTCCACATTCATCAGCATTAACCATTATGTCATCTACTACTTATTTACTGTATTCAAGAGGCCCAAGATATTCTTTTCAAATAAAACAAACAACAGTCTCTTAAAGGAACCAGTGAAAGCCATGGCATTCTATTATCCAAAGTAAATACACTTTGAAAAAAAGACATGGTACAACAAAAATACAGGAAATAAAAGATGTGGATTTCTAAACAAAGTGGCTTGACTGAACAAACCAACCTGACTAAACAGATGCATTATGCATAAGCTAAAACTTAGATAATAAGAAGGGCAGAAAAAGTCTCTTAGCTTTCCTGTTCTCATTACCCACTTTTATACTAGTTTGAAGATTTCTGAAAGCAAAAGGAAAGTGAAGACTTCATTATTCCAGACACAATAATTATATTATTTTTTTTGTTAGGATGCATATTTTTTTACTAAAGTCCCTCCTCTTTCTGGTGTTTCAAGATTTTTTTCTATTCCTTCTCCACTGGATTTATGCTAGCATGTCCTGGGTTGAGCTGCAAAATGCCAACTGCCCAATATGGAGTCAGTCTCCCTCTTCCCCTTGCTGAGAAAAGGGAGAGAGAAAAAACCCTCCAAGATTTAAACTTAAACTAGTTATAAATATTTATATAGAAAAGAGAAAATTAAGAGAAGACTATAATATAACACACACCTTCACAAGTTAGAAATAACAAAAAATAACTTCCCATTCCCCATCAAACACAAATCTCACTATTCTAGCCACAAATCACTCTAGAGAACTCAATCCTCCAGGGGACAGACTTAAGCAGAAAGACAGAGAAAGAACAAATATTTTACTCTCCTAAGATACCATAGTGGTGGGGTGGTAGGCCTTGGTTGAGGAAAACAACACGGTACATCTTTCCCAGATGAGCAGCCATCAGGAATTGAACTAAACCCCTCCAACACTTGCTTTTATATTCAAGATGATGTTGGAATATGATATGGAATACCATTGGCCAGTAGCAGTCAGCTGTCAGCTAGCCCAGCCCAGCTCAAGTAAGCTGATTATCTCAGGCCTACTCTGAAAACTAAAGCCTAAATTTAGGCCTAGATTAAACCATATCATAGCAATTAAGAGAAATTCTGAAATCTTGACATTTATTCTTTGTTGGAATCCTATTTTGTTCCAGTTGTATAATCATCTTTACTAGTTGCATATAAGAGGGCTAAGTCAAAAAATATTTTTTTTTAATAAACATAAAACAGATGCTTTGCATTCCACAATGAATGATATAGCACATGTAGAGACTTTTTTCAATATATATTAATTTCTTTCTAGATACTTTATTTCCTCTCTAAGTATTTAATAATTTTTAAAAAGCCTGAAAGGCGTCTTGTTCTGCTTTACCTCCTGTGTTCTAGGCCTCCACTTAGAACCTATTTGGAAATTCATGAATGGTTTCTGATTCTAACCCAAATCCTACTCCACATTATATGCAATTTTTGGGTCCCAAACAGTCTACAGAAAACAAAAAGAAAATGTGCTGTAACTACATTCCGTTTGATTTTTCATGACTTGATTACTTGTTGCTCTGTGAGAGCCTGCCTTGCTTGAAAATTTATCACTGGCAGTAATGCTAAACTCTGAGCAGAGGCAAGAGGAAATTCTGATTTCTTCATATTTTCATTTTTCCAATATTCTCATCTATCCAGCACTAAGGAAACAGCTTGTTTTCCAAGTCCATTACTTTTCTAGTTTGCCTAAATTTAAACAGCAAAATAATCTTTTCTTGTTCCTTCCCTAGCCTGCTGCAACAAGGACATGGTTTAGTAGAAAACACTGTTGATACTGACTTTTGTATTAAATGAGGCTCTCAGGCATAATTACCATTCCAACAGGTCCACTATTTTATTACTGTTATGTTTAACATACAGTGACTACTACTGTATGGAGCTCATATAGCTTCAGGAACAAATTCAGTGAGACCTCAACTTGAAGTGAGACATTGCTAATTGCAAATTAATTAAGTTATTTAAGGCCCTGCTGAGTAGTACTGATGTGAGACTGAGCTGGCTGTTCTGGCACTTTTGTGAAAAAAAATTATATAGCTTGTAAAATACATAACAATAAGAAAATAAATAATACATTCTAAAAAGTGAATGTTAAAATTTGAAACTGATTTTTAAACTGCTAATTTAGTTGGAATGTAGTTTTGTATTAGTTCTGTTTTAAGCTGAATTCTAGTGAAAGTATATGCTGTCATAAAGCAGTATTGTTATTGTATATCTCAAACAAGCTCTCGGAATATTTTATCAGAATTATTCATGTCTTTGGTTTGCATGCAATCATTCTTCATCCTTGCACAGGATCACCTAGATACTCCAGTGTGTTAAGGGATTCCACTAAAACTTTAAACTTACTTACTTTTACGGCATTTAAAAGAACTTTGGTAAAATAATTTGCTTAGATTTTTTTAGTGTTTTGAGTATTGCTTTAAATAAACAGAGTGTTTCTTTGACAAATTCAGCCAGATTATAGGATATTATCAATCAGGGAATAATTGCCCCAGAAAATAAGTGAAAGAACTGTCAGCATATTTAGTAGATCCAAGATTTCGATTTTATACATTTTTGGCATTCAATTATGTAAGTAAAACCCCTCAAAACTAAAGCTTCTTTTTCAGAGAAAAATAAACTCTTGTAGTTTTCTTTGATGATATCTTTTAATTTTGAAAAATTAATTTTCATAATTATATGATTTGTAAAAATATATATCCAACTGCAGGTTTTTCTAAACATGTTATAAAGCATTTGAGATATTAAACACGTTGTGTGATGGATGAGCAATTGGCTCGTGGACTGGGCACAAAGGGTTATAGCAAATGGTGTTACATCCGTCTGATGACCTGTCACTGGTGGGTTTCTGCTGGGGTCCATCTTAGGGCTAGTGCTCTTCAATATCTTCATAAATGACTTGGATGTAGGGCTCAATGATACTAAACCTGGAGGACCTACTGAATCGCTTAAAGTCAGGGAGGCCCTGAAGAGAGACCCAGGCAAACTAGATGGCTGATTAATCAACAATCATATGAAGATTAGCAAGGGCAAGGGCCAGATTCTGCACCTGGCATGGCGCCATACCTGGACCTACATACCCTGGATGTGTGAACAGACTGGGGAATGAGGTGCTGGGAAGCAGCACCACAGAAAGAGACCCAGGGGCTCTGGTTGATGACAAGTCCAATGTGAGTTAGAAATTCCCTGGTAACCAGGAGGGCCAATTGTGTCCTGGGGGGCATCCAGCAAAGCATCTCCAGCTGGTTGAGGGAGGTGACTGCCCTGCTCTGCTCTGCACTAGTGTAACCTTACTTTGAGCACCATGATAAAAGAAGGATTTAAAGCTATTAGAGAATGTTCAAAACATAGAGGGGAAGCCATACATGGAGATGCTGGGGTCACTTGGCCTGTTGACCCTGGTGAAGAAGGGACTGAGGGGAGACCTCATTGCAACATCTTCATTTAACTTCTTCATGAAAGGAAGAAAAGGGGCAGGCACTGATTGTTTCTCTCTGGTGACCAGCAACAGGAACCAAGGGATTGGCATAAAACCATGTCAGAAGAGGTTTAGGTTGGGTATTAGAAAAAGGTTCTTCATCGAGAGGGTGGTTGGGCACTGGAACAGGCTCTCCAGGGAAGTGGTCACAGCATCAAAGTTGACAGAGTTCAAGAAGTGTTTGGATGATAATCTCAGTCACATGGTGAGACTCTTGGGGATGGTCCTGTGCAGGTCCAGAAGCTGGACTTTGATGATCCTTGTGGGTCTCTTCCAACTCAGGATTCTATGATTCTATTAAATTCTAGACATTAGCAAAACAAATATAGGGAGAAATCTATGCCTGATTTTAAAGGCAATATCACAAAGGAAAAATGTAAACGGTATTTATAACCATCTTTATATAACCATTGTTTGGTGTTTTGCATTATTTTAAGCATGTGTTTCTATATATTTTTTATTCTGTTACAAATAAATAATGCTTTATTTCACCCCTTCTGATTTCATTCATATAATTGTAAGTCTCAGATACAGACTCATTATTCTGTGTTTCAGCAATCACATTAACTAGATACTAAAAAAGAATCTCAACATACAAAAAAAAAATAAATTTTTCATTTTCTTGTCACAGAATTGTAGAATAGGTGAGTCAGAAATGACCCACAAGGATCATGGAGTCCAATACCTGGCCCTGCACAGGACCATCCCCAAGTGTCACACCATGTGCCTGAGAGTCACGTTCAAATGCATCTTGAACTCTGGCAAGCTTGCTGCTGTGACCACTCCTCTGGGGTGCCTGTTCCAGTGCCCAATCACCCTCTGGATTAAGAGCTATTTTCTAACATCTAACATAAACTTCCCCTAACTTCAGCACATTTCCTTGGATCCTGCTGCTGGTCAGCACAGAGAAGACATCAGTCAATTGCAGTGTCATGACTCAGTTACTTTTCCCTTTGCCCATTGATACAAACCATGCATCCTTTAAACAAGAAAAAAAAAAGAGAAGATAAAGAAAGTGGAAAAATTAAATAATAAAAGGACTAAAGCAGAAACAGGCAAAGAGCTCAAACACTCAAGCTTCTTTGTTTTTCATGCCATTTAGATGTGATTCCAGCCTTCATTTGTCTGCTTCTATTTGAGTCATCTTTAAGATTTCTTCAAGTATACACGTGAAAATCATCTTTTAGAGAAAAAAAATCTACCTGTATTCACACTACATATTGACTGTATTTAATTTCTATTATTCTGTATGGAAACAGATTTGTTTCTGAAAAATTATTATGCATTAGCTTCATTCTCTCACCTGAAATAATAATATTTTCTTAGTGACATAGGTCATATTTTTATATCTTAACTTGAGCTTCTGTTCTGAAGTGGAGCAGATAAGTCAGTTTTCTAGAGGATAGCACAGAATCCAATTGTTATTCCAACTCTGTATACAAAGAGAGATTTTTGCAATGAGAAAGACATTACTAAAATAGTGGATCAGCACAGCATTTCCCCCCTTGCTCTTTTGGGGAGTTTACAGTTGAAAATCCATAGCAAAGGGAATTTAACTCTCTTTTATTATGTCAAATAACTATGGATATGGGCAGTCCAGAAAAAAAATATTCTTTAACTCCAAGTAAGTGTTGAAATTGTTATTCTACTTCTGTAAGGAATTTAACCTGTCTTTTAGATGTAATAACTTCCTTAATAAATTACTGACCATTATTCATTTTTTTCTATTTATTTTTTTCTATATTGTTGGAAAAAACCCATAACATACTGGTTAAACAACCACTCCCTCCAGCTATGACCTCCTTGAAAAAAATGATCTCAAGTGGAAACTAGCTCCATAAAAAAGAGGCGATTTATTCCCATTCAAAGTTTATCTATTGATGCTGACCTGATATGACATGAGAGATTCAACCTTCAAGAAACATTCAACATTCAAATTCCAGGATTTCCCCTTAACTGCCCCCTGTGCAATCCCATCTTCTACTGATTATTGTGTAAAATTAATGGAATGTTTAATACCATCTTAAACCACGAAGTACTACCCTCTTCATAAAGAATTGTGTACAAAGAAGTCTAGGTCAGCAACCTGATGTCACTCTTTTCGACAGGATTACAGAGAAAAATGCATTTTTTTCAGAGTGGTAAAATATACACTAACTACTATAGAGAATTGGAATGATAAAGTTTTCTGATTTCCTGGATATACTTCTGTTAGTTAATTTTTACAATGCATATCAATAAATAACAGACCCAGAGACTATTGTGGACTTCAACCTTTTTTTTTTTTTAATAATATAAGGTAATAAGGNTTTTTTTTTTTTAAATAACATAAGGTAATAAGGATTTTTTCATTAAAAAAAAGAGGCAGTACCATAACTAATACATTAGAACTTCTCTGAAGAAGTAATACAAATATATCCTTCAAATGATAAAGTTGTTGATAATACTTTATCTCAAATTCAAATGATTCATCCATCATAATAAGGTTTTTTTCCAATACTTCTGAGGATTAGAAATTGCTTCTGAAAATTGAGGAATCAAGCACCCCCTTTAGGGGTGTAACTGAGCATGATTATTTCTGTTACTTAGATCCTGACTAATAATCAAGATAATTCTGATAATTCTGATCTTATTGCAACTTCACTGAAGTCACTGTTTTCAGTCATACTTATGACATTAAGCTTACCTTTCATCACATGGGAGATTCCTTAAAGAAGAACAAAACAACACAGTGTTCTGCTTTCCAATAGAATTAATGAAGCCTTATGATAAAAGAAGGGATAATAATATTGTTGAACATTAAGTACTTATTCAAGGTTCTTTTTATTAATGAAAAGGTAAATAACTTTTTTTCAAAAATCATTATTTTATATAGAAGAAAAAAGATGAAGAGTCTATTAAGTTAGCTAATTTAATGATTACACAATAAGACAAAATGAAATTACTTCAAAATAGAAATCTAGTTTTGTTTTGTTCATTGTTTCTGTTTTATAGACTTCAAGTCATTGTAAGCATGTCATCATTTTCCTATTTGCACGTACAGCTTGAGACAAAATTAAAAGGAAAATACCCNAAGGAAAATACCCCACTAAACAGAAAATGTAAGACTATACAGTAGACAACTGCTTTGATATTTGCAACTCTCAAGGACCTATAACAATGCAACTAGATAATAATGTAATGTTAATCAGAGATGTAAACCATATCACACTTTGGAACCTTTAGAACCTTTTAGTTTTGTCAAAGTTTTTCAGGTTTTTTTTTTTCAAATTATTTGAATTTTGTTGAAATTCACTGACCTGTATTCCTGTCTACAGCCACTAAATAGTCTTCCATTGTGACTGTAGTTTATATATTTTGTTTTCATGACAGAATATTTTTTTCTATAATATACAATCCATTTAAAATGTAAATATTCTGGCGTATTCAGCTTATTTTCTTGGTGGCTGTGATTTGATATACCCCGTATATTGTGGTATAAAACCAGGAAAACATGACTAGTTTCAATAATTTTTCACTATCATCATCACTGGTTTAGACAGCTGCGTTGGACTAAGCTATCTAGTAATGTCATCAGAAAAGATAAACCACATGGAAGCAAAAGCTTGTTGTAGGTATGTTTGGACACTTTTACTATGTTTGATGATGAATATTAGCTTCTTTATTAAAGATCAGCCAAAAAATGGGAAATATAAAATTTCACTGCTTTCTAAATGTTTGTGAATGAACTCTTTTATACATATTCCCTTTGTTTTTCTTTTTTACTTTTTATCATTTCTTTTCACTTACTTTGCATGCTGTTTCAATGTTGGTTTCCTTTTCTTTTGTTCTTCCCATTTATATGTTTCTACCTGTGTATCTCTCCCTGTCTTGCATTCTCCAAAATAATTATTTTTTTTAAGAAGCATCTAAAAATACATTTTAAACTTAAGACTGGAATAATTCATACCACTCATGTCTTCTCTTTCTCTTCTTGAAAATTCATTTTATCTCTCTGCCTTGTCTCTTCAGATCCTAAACTTTCTGAAATAGATCTCATCTTTTAAACAGTAAGAGATTACACAGTGGTGCATTGATCCCAGTAGGAGTCTTTAGGCACTAAAGAAATACAAATAATTACAAAGTATTGCCATATGCCTGATCTCCAGCAGCTGTAAGCTCTGTAACAAGAGCATGATGCTCCTGCTCTCCCACTTGTCACCTCTCCAATCCTGCTGGCCAGTCTGCAGCAAGGCATAACATTTCTGGACTCAGCTCTTCCTCCTGTGCCAGCAGTAGCTGTCAGGCACTTTCCACAACACTTGAGGCACAGCTGGGAAAGGACTGCAGACCTACACATCTGGTGGATTATGCAGCATTAAGGGGATACAAAATTTTGAAACTAAAACCCAGTACAGGTAAAACCGCATAATTTTAAAACTTCAACAAGTCTCATGAGTATACAGCTTGTCAGGTTTAGGGAGTTTTCCAGCGTTGTTCTCTTCGAGGTTCATTTTAGCATTTTTCTACAGTGGATCTGCAGGTTTACTATGAGCAGTTCATCTGTGCATGATTGTCAAATATAAGTAGGAAAGTGATTTTTGTTTGTCAGCATTATCAGTGTATGAGACCTTGACAGTTTGATTTTGAAATTAAATGTAGCATAAACAAGCTTAAATATTTGGCTTTTTCGCTGTAGTTGTTGAAGCTTTAAGTACTGGTAAAGCATATGTGTTGGTTTAAAGGTAAACCAGCAGGAGAAACAAACCCAACACAAAAGAGATTATAAGTCAGAGTTACAATTTAATAAAAATATTACAATAAATGCAATGATATAAAGAGAAATTTGCTTTAACCCACACAACCCAGAAGTATAACCCAGCCCCCTGGGTCACAAACAGAATGGTGTTCATTAGCCCCTGTCCTGAGCCCCACGTGTTTCCCCTGAGTCCAAAGTAAAAAGGAGGGAAAAAAACCCCAAACCTGTTGGTGCAGATGATGGTCACAGTCTAGTGAAGAGTGGTGGTCACAGTCCTGTCAAGGTTCTGGTCCTCCTCTGGATCTGACAAACACGACCCAGAGATCTTCAAACCCCAAGATTACATACCTTCAGGTTCAGGTGGGACTGCCCAGTACTTCCCCCAGGGTAGGGAGTTCCAAAATGGGTGACCTGACTCTGTGAGTCATGGGGTATTTTTTGGAATCATTGATGGCCCATTAGCATATATGTCCCCTCAGGCTGGGTGTGAAGGTGCCAACAACTTCCTGGGGGGAGTTATGCCAGCTCTTATCTCACAGGCTTCTTTAACACCCAGCTTACATCCTGAGGGGTTGGGTGTGCCCTGAGCCACTCCTGCAAATTGTCCATTGTTAACAGTTCGTAGGAAATGAATAGAGGGTGTAGAATACATGGCCTTGGTCACACCCACACAATGATAAACTGGTCCCACCTGCTGAACTAGGACAGCATATACTACACATAACCCTGACTCTTGACTTCACAATGCTAAAAATATGTTTAATCTTTTAATTTTTGTGTTTCAAGAGTTTTAACCAAAAAAGCATTTCAGCATATCATCTAAGGTTAATTATTTGAGTACCATCACTTTAACCCCTTCACATGAGTGACCTGAAAATAAAGGCCAACTCATTAGCCTACACACAGGGAGTCGAAAGAACTGAATCCATGTTTTATTCAGAAATGCTAAACAGTAAGTCTTCTGTAATGGAAGCAGAAGAAATTGTGATATTAGGAGCATACCCTATACTATACCTAAAACCAATACAACTTTCCAAATTCATGTTTTATTTTCCTTTACATAGACATTAGGTGTTTAACACATATACATAATATATATGAGGTTTATCTCAATACAAATATAAAAATAAATGCATGAGAGAAAATAGTGGCATAAAACCGCATGTATTTCTGAGGTACAATGTTGCTTATAAAACTATTTAAATAATTGCTTTAATATTTATCTATGGTAGCAATAAAAACAGATCATTATTTACAAATGGAAGTGTAACCCATGATAATGAACAAACAAATTACATATTCATGAGGTATAACTTAACCTGATTAATATTATTTGACAGGCACAACTTTTGAAGAATATCTTAGATCTAAACTACAACTACACAGCTGTAGAAGTAAAGGCTCAACTTAGATTTTGCATTCTTTTGCATTAATTGTGTTTCAAGTAATTTGTAAATGCAGCTTATACACTAACAGCAGCTATTTATTACAAAAGAAGAAGGGAAAAAAAGCAGAAATAAGATCCTGAAATGAGTATACAGAACCATAATTTGTTGGATACTGTATGCCAACAGGTAGATTGTTCTTTCCCCAGAAATCCTTCAGATTTCACTAGGGAGGTGTTCTTAGCAACAGAGCCCTTGAGATTTGAACTCAGATATTAAAAATCAATAGACTTTTATAGAAATGTTGCCTAAGAATCTTCAAAATTCCAACAGCAGCTTAATGGCAAATAAATGTTGTTCTGTTTCCCAAAATTTTAAACTTCATCCACAAAATCATGCTTCTTTTTTTTCATAGTTACCTGTGACTTATCCTTTAAAAGTGAGACTGAATTTCTTCAGTTTATGTTGGGAGTTTGTGTTATGCAATATAGTATGGTGTATATTAAAATAGAATGGAAGTTAGAGAAAAAAAATTAAGGAAAATCCAAAAGAGGTGACTACAGGCAATAATAACTGAGGATTTACAGGATACTTAATATATAAATTCTTTGTATTTGTTTTTTGGAAGTCTGAAATATCTTTTTGTTTTTATCTCTATGTTGTTTGGAGACACTTAAAGTAAGTTTCTGTTTACCTGGGTGTATGACTGGGAAGCTGAGGAATACCTACTCAGTAAAATTCCATGAATAACATGTTTAAAACATTCCCGTATTAAAGAATCACAAAATAATTTAGGTTGAAAAAAAAACCCTCTAAAATCAATGACTCTGTGTTACATACTTTAAACTTTTTGCATTTGTATTGTCTTTCATGAATTTTCTGGGTTTATTCAGTTGTGTAAAAATTATATTGAAGGGATGAATAATGAAGAGATTGTGTTTTTATATAAATACAGATATTGTGGCATAAATTTGTCAAAAAGAAATAACTTTTCATTAGATCAAACAGATGAAAGCACTGGCAGAAAATGAAGCTCTATTGTAAATAAAATTTTGTCTTCTATTTCAGCATTCAGTAACAAGCAAAATTGCAGAGATTTGGAGTTGATATTTTGTTTCATATTTTGGGGATTTTGTTAATATATTTAATTTTTAGGTTTCTATCAGACTGTGTTAGAATTTTATAAAAATGATAAACATGAACAAGTGGCTGTACCCTAGCTGCTTATGTGTGCATGACAGAAGTAGCAATATATGGAAAAAATATCAGAAAGGTCTGCTGCTACCACAAAATGAATTTTGACCAAAGATAAAATTGAAAACAGAAGATCTGTGAGAGAGATCAAAGCTAAAGAAAATCCAAAGTGTGCAGACAAACCAGAAAGAAGCATCACTGTCACAGCTACAGTCCCTTTGAATATATTAAAATAGCTTGAAATGCTCTCTAGTATCTCTGGTATGGGAAGACTAGGAAAGAAACAAAGGAATATTCTTCCTCCTTTTGCAGATATGAAGAGGCCCTTTCTTTCAATCATTTATCAGCAGTCCTGGCTAATGAGGGAGATCACAGTAGACTGGAGGTTAGACAATGTGATACCCATCTACAAGAAGGGCCAGGAGGAGGATCTGGGAAACTACAGGCTTGTCAACCTGATCTCAGTGCTGGTGAAGGTCATGGAGCCAATCTTCCTGAATGCCATCACACGGCATGTGCAGGACAACCAGAGATCAGGCCCATCCAGAATCAGCTTAGGAAACAGGTCCTGCTTGATTAACCTGATCTCGTTCTTTGTTAATGATACACTTAGCAGATAAACAAAACGCTGTAGATGCTGCCTGCATAGACTTTGTAAGGCCTTTGACACCATTTCCCACAGTATTGTCCTGCTTCTTGTGTGGACAGGTTCTCTCTTTGCTGGGTAAAAACCTGGCTGGATGGCCAGGCCAAGAGAGTGGTGGGGAATGGAGTTATAATCATCTGGACACCATTCACAAGTGGGGTTCCCCAGGGCTCAGTGCTGGGGCCATTCCTGTACAATACCTTTATCTGCATGAGGGGATCAAGTGCACCCTCCTTAAGTTCACAGATGACACCAAGTTGGGCAGGAGTGTTGTTCTACTGGAGAGCAGGAAGGGTCTGCAGAGGGATCTGGACAGGCTGGATTGGTGGGCCAAAGCCAATTGTACAAGTTTCAACAAGTCAGAGTGCAGGGTCCTGCACTTGGGTCGCAACAACCTTGTGAAGTGCTGCAGGCTGAGGGACTGAGTGGCTGGAAAGTGCTTCATCAGAAAAGGTCAAAAGATGGCTAGATGTGGTCCAACAATGTATCCATGTGGCCAAGGTGGCCAATGGCATTCTGGCCTGTATGAGGAAATAACGTGGCCAGTAGGACCAGGGCAGGGATTTTTTCCCTGCACTCAGCACTGCTGGGGCTGCACTTCAAATCTTGTGTTCAGTTTTGAGCCCTTTGCTACAGGAAAGACATTTCACAGATTTCACAGAATATTCTGAGATGAAAGGAATACACAAAGATCACTGAGGTGAATGGCCCCTATGGGGATTGAACACACAACCTTGGTGTTATCAACATCACCGTCTAACAAACTGAGCTAATCTCAGGGTCGATGGAAGTGCAAAAGCATGTCCAGAGAAGGGCAATGAAGCTGGTGAATGGTTTGGAGCACAAGTGTTATGAGAAATGGCTGAGGAAGATGAGGTTGTTTTGCCTGGATCAAAAAAGAATTCTCTACAACTACTTGAAAAGATGTAGGGAAATGCAGGGTTGGTCTTTTCTCCCAGGCAACAACTGACAGGACAAGAGGAAATGGCCTCAGGTTGCTTCAGGAGAGATTTAGATTGGATATTAGGAAAAAAATCTTCACAAAAAGGATTGTAAAGAATTTGAACAGACTACTCAGAGAAGTGGTTGAGTCACCACCCCTAGAGGTATTTAAAATATGTGGTGGTTGTGGTGGTGGTGGACTTGGCAGTGTTAGGTTAATGTTTGAACTTAGTTGATTATCTTAGACATCTTTTCCAACCTAAATTATTCTAATTCTAATTTAAAGCTTTCTACTAATTTTATAATACATTACACATATGGAGTAACTGAAAGTAAAAGTGAATGTAAGAAAGGAGAATTATTGTACTCTTCACAAACATTTGAGGTGCTTCGGGATGTCTCTGTGAAGAAACCACCTAAATAAAAGCTTTTCTTAAGCTCATCTTTGCCTGTAGCTAGCTCTAGGACTTTGTAGCAAAACCCCACCACTACCAAAAAAAAATCAAACACAAAATGAACAAACCAAAAATCTCCCTCACTCTCACAACTGAAGCCACTGTAGAAAGACATAAAGACTAACATTCTGAGACACATAAGAGCAGAAACCTTATATCCTGTACTAGCTGTCACTTAGACTTTCTCCAGTACATGCTAGCTGCAAAAGCTTGGACTCCACCAAAATCAGGGTTAGCCTTTTCCCTAGATGTTTACTCCATTACTGGTCCATTCTTTTGTGTTCTCTTTCCTTGTACCCTTTTGGGTATGATTCTTGCTTTTATTAATTTTAAATCAGTGAAGATGTGTTCCCTGGGATGTACCACTGGCATGTCTGGTTATAACCATTCCTTTTTCGTTACATTCTCCCTGCAGAAACCTTTACATGTTTGATCTTCATCTAGATCCCTTTCTTGTTCAAGCAGTATGTATGCATTGTCGAAATCTAAAGCTCTTAACCTTTATCCTATCACACAGATTTCACAGTTACACCTATATTTCCTGAAACACATTTTCCATGATTTATCATTTTTGTAATTGAGCCCATCACTGAATTACTTGGATACACAACACAGACATTGGATCCATTAATTGGATCTTTCCCCAACTGGCTTTCTTAACTCCCTCTCTCCATAACTGCTATGATCAGTCTTAGATGTATTAATGTAGTTTTGAAAATTTATCTGTGTGTTTTTGATATATTTATAGTCAAATGCCCGGAAGGGCAAATGGACCTAAAGAGAAGGTATTATGGAATAGAAACTAGCCCTAAACAGATAGTCAAACAAACTTGAGAAAAGATCCTTCAAAACATGAAGCACATTTCTTAGGTGTTTCATAACCTCTCAGAAATATCTATATCTCACTTAATATGAATGCATAAAATACAGGTATAGCTTTCAAAATGAAAGTTCAAATTTATTATTTTTGACTTTATATCTTTACATAATCTGTCAAAGCAACGGAGCTACAACTGAAAAATTAATTTCTCTTGCTACCAGCTGGTCTGTCATTAGTGTGTGTACTTCATTAAACCAACATGGCTTTTAAGATATATTAACACAGTATATCATCAAAATTGTATTGCTTTGAAGATGTATTTCTCAACTATAAGAAAAACTGGCAATAAAAAATATATTCATATATGTAATTTTTTTTCTGGATGTTTCAGATAGTGAGTTCTTTAAATGTGCATTTTTAATTGAGAATACTGCTAAATATCTAAAAAGTACATTAATGTGTTTCAATGCATGGCTATTGATTTTTCAATCTTTTATTTATTATTAATAATTATTCAAGATATTATTATTTTTTCATTCTTCATTTCAAGAGTATGTAGAGTGTTGAATAAATTGTATCATTTTCTTTCTCATATATGATAAATGTGGAGTTAATGGAATCAAATATTATGTTCCCAGTGAAAATCTTTGTTCAAAAAACTATTCATGAAGTTCCATGTTGTACTAGATTATTACAAGACATTACTTTTAGTAACAGTGACATCTTTCAAAGTGGATTCACCACCAAATGCGTTATTGATTAGGATTTAGTGAACAATTTGCAAGGATGGATGTATTCAACAAATTGAGCCTATTGTCTGCATGCAGAATAGCTTCCAACAAAGAAATAAACAAGCAAACCATAATATTCTTGAATACATTTAAAAACATTCAAATGATCTATTTTCTGGCTTCCCTTTTTGTTTTGTTTACTTCGTATCACTCTCTGTAGCTTGCATGTTCTTGAACCATTTATTATGAACACCTAACATCTGTTCCTAAAGTGTCAGCTCTTTCACTTTTATTTTTTTATTTTATATTATTTTTTCCTTAGACAATTTAAGAAAGAATTTTTACAACCAGTAAAGCTTTTGCGACTATTTGTCTAAAACCCTGGCTTTGCAAATATTCGCTTGCATCTTTGAAATTTACTTTTGCACTAATGCTCTTGCCAGTAAAACTCAATCCTTCAAACATTTCCACAGAAAGATCACCAAAGGGTTGCACGTATTGTCAAAGCAAATTCAATCAAAGGTTGGTTGAAAATCTTGCACTGTATTTGTTCAGCTGTGTTAAAAGAACAACTCATTCGAGTTGTTCCCAAGGCATCCCCTAAGAAAATTCAAGATTGGAAAAGTGAGTTTATATTTGAAGATTGTTTATTTGTGTATTTGTGATTTGTGACCAAGGTCTATGCTTCAAAGTTACTGAGTTTTTTTATAAAGAAACCATGTCATACATTTCTAACATTTTTTTAAAAATATAATTTGTTTAATGACAGAGCAACACCTGGAATATTCTGAAGCTCCTTTTTTTTTCTGGTAGAAATGAAGAATGTCTAACCTTTTAATACTTGTCTCCTACTTTCCTAGTTGCCAGTCCATTCTTCTTAGTGGTATTATACTGCTACAGTGCACCTCTGATGTCTCATTATTTGGCTCTGGCACTATGTATAAAAACTTGTCCCTGCTAAAACAATGCAAGATCACACTGAAACTATAATAACAAAGTGAAATCTTTAACTTACTTGTACTGTTATTTTAGTTCTTAAGTTCCACAGCCTATTTGACATCTAATGACTAGAGGAAAGGGGAAACTTTAATATACAGTTAAACTTGCAAAAACTTTGAATTCAAGTCACATATGCTGTGGTTTTATTCTAAAATGCTAGAAAAACTAAAGTTTTTCCCTTAGTACAAAACAATCTTTCTTTTATTGTTTCATTTTTCTAAAATCTGTAATATTTTAAATTAGATACACTCAATACATAAAACTAAACACAGAAATGCAAATGTGGATTGCTGTCACATTCCAATGATTTAAAAATTGTTTTGTTAAGAGAAATAATTACTCAAATTGAGACAAGAGAGTTCATGGAAGACTTACACCTCTCCAAAGTAGCATGACTTAATGATTTAGTTGTATCAGTGACTTTGAGAATGGCCTATTCCTTTGATAAGAACATTTTACCACTTTTCATTTTTCTGAACAAAGAAAATATTTTATCAGGATAAGATAACATCAATTTATTTTAATGTTATATTTTAAGAAGAGTCAAAACTTAAAAATAGCATTTATTTTTAACTTTCTAGGATAACCCCACAAGACATAAATATTCTCCTGTGATAATCTGTATCTGCAGTAGATGCTGTAGAAATTGTTAGAAATTCCTACTTTAGCTACTTTGTGCCGCAGCCTTAAGATTATTCAAATTTTGATTTTCTTGATGATAATAAGAGAGATATGTGACAATGTTGCTATTTTTGCCTTCTTAAACATGAGAAATCAGTCAGTATTGAAGTATTAAACTCCCTTTTTTTTCTGAAGCCTGAAAGATTCAGAGGACATGCTAACAAAGACTGAATGGTGAAATATCATTACAAGAAAATACTCAAGAGTTTCATAAAACTGCAGGGACTTAAAGAGTTGGATAAATATTTATAAAGTACAAAGTTGAAAACTGCAGTCACAGGAATTCAGGAGAAATTTCCTGTTGCTGTTTTTCATGATAAGCCTTTATATATTCAGAGTGCTTCTCAGACCTGAGATCTAAACAATAAAAGACCTTTTCTACGCTCTACAAAGTGGAGATTTTTTTCACCACCTGAAAGGGAAAAAAATATAAGCTAAAATTTTTCACAATATCAATCTTACCTTCAATATTCATCAACTTCTATAAATATAATTCTTTGTAATGTAAGTGTTTCTATTATTATATAGCAAAAATTTTTCATGTCCAACATGACATACAGAAAACATTAGAAGGGACTAACGATGTATTTAAAGTGAAAGGAATGTTTGAAAATAATTCTGAGAAGAAATGTAGTGTTCTGAATGCAGTGTTGTAGATCTGCATGTATGATGCTCAGTGTTTTCCAAGCTAACAGTCTACAGGAAAACTGATTGCCGTATTCTCAAAAATTGTGTCTGGGAAGAGAATCCAGGCTGAAACCATACTTTCTCATATAAGGATTTTTGTATGTTTCTGTGATCACTAAGTTCTGATTTCTAGCAAAAATATTGTGTTCAAGGTCCAAAAAAAATACGATAAGAAACCAGGTACTTTTATTTTTGTGGAAGTGGAAAATTATTTCTGTGGAAATAAAGATAAAAGAGGGAAAAACTCTCCCCTCTAAACCAAGTTGATACGAGGAACAGGTGATTTTAACAGGTCATTAATATTCAAATATTACTTTCTTCAAGCTCAAGACTGGAATACATTAATGGGCAGCAAGTCAGCCAAAAGTGCCAGGAGATCTGTGTGGATGAAAGGAGCTCCTAGTCAAACTCAAAAACAAAAGGACATCTGCAGAATGTGAAACAGTTAACAGAAGCAATAGGTAATCCAGAAGGAATATAGAGACACAGCCCGAGTGTCCAGGGACAAAGCTAGGGAAAGCTAAACCCAACTCGAATTGGATTTAGTAAGCAACATCAAAGGGCAACATTTATAGAAAGACTTCTAAAAATAGAAAGGTGGCAAGAGGAAGACTAGGGAAAATATGGCATGTTGTTGAATAGAGCAGGAGACCTCATGAGAACAAAACATGGGCAAAGCTGAAGTCCTGAATGCATTCTTTGCATCAGACTTTGCTAGACAGATCTGCCTTTAGGAAGTCCAGGCCATGGGAGTCCAGCAGGAAAATGTGGAGCCAGAAAAAGTTAACCCTTGGTGAAAGAGGATCAAGTTAGAGAACACTTTAACTGGGCATACATAAGTCCATGGTTCCCAATGGGATGCATCCACAAGTGCTAAGGGGCTGTTGTCATTGTGAGGTCACTCCCCATTATCTTTGAACAGTCATGAATGAGAGAGGTTCCTGGTCATTAGAAGAGAGAAAACATCACTCCTATCTTCCAGAAAGGCAAGAGGAGTACCCATGGAACTTCATGACAGTCAGCCTGGTTTCATTCGCTGGGAAGGTAATGGAGAAGCTAGTCCTGGAAACCATTTCCAGGCACAAGGACAAGAAAGTTACCAGGAGTAGTCATCATGGCTTCACCAAGGGGAAGTCATGCTTCATGAACCAGATAACCCTCTACAGTGGAACAACTGGCCTGATAGATGAGAGAAGAGCAGTGATTACTGTCTACCTGCACTTCATATTTTCAATAATATCGCCCATAAAATCCTCATAGAGAAGCTAATAAGGTCCACAGAAGGGTCACATAGAAAGCTGAGGGACTGGGCCATCCTTCATATGAGGGAAGGACAGCAGAACTGTGACTCTAGAGAAGAGAAAGTTCAGGGTTGATATCTCATCAATATGTACAAATATCTGACAGGAGTGTATAATGAAAGCCAAGCTCCTTTTAGTGTTGCCTAGTGATGTGACAAAGGGCACTGTACATGAACAGGAACACAGGAGGCTCCCTATAAATGTAAGGAAACACTTTTTCAATGTGAGGGCTACAGAGTACTAGCAAAGGTTGCCCAGAGACCTGCCTCCTTGGAGATACTCAACAGCTGTCTGAACATGATTTGTGCAAGAGGCTCAAGGTGGCCTAGATGGCATCCAGAGGTCCCTTCCAAACTCAGCCATTCTGTGATTCCCTGACACATCAGGGTGTCCAGACAATGTTCAGTGTGCACCTGTAGTACATATCTGTTTATAAGTTTTCTCTTCAGAACATATTGCTATTAAATCATATTGATGGTTTACATACTGATTAGGTTCTTGATGTTGCTGAAGGCAGCCCATGCCTTGATAAGTTAGGATTTATAAGAAAAAAAAAAGACCACAAAGACAAGACCACTTAAAGAGTTCCAATGGTTCTGTCAGGGTTATTAAACTACTTACTGCTAAAATATTTCTGTTCATTCTGGCTTAGTGTTTTTAATTTTGTAGAAAAAAAAAATTATATTATACCATTTCAACATGACATAAAGTACTACCTGCAGGTTCTTTATCCATAATGACAATCTGCATCTGCAAAGAAGAGGTGAAGAAAAGGATGTCTCAAAGAAATCTTCATGATCTCTTGATAATATTAAGGCAGTTACAACCTTTGGCAAAGTTTAGCACAGCCTCAAGGATGCTTTAAATTCTGCCAGTTTGTAAACGCCCCCTGGGACTATTATGCTAAGAACAGTCAAGCCATGCCCTTGGCACCTGACATGCAGGAAGGACAGAAGATGATAAGGATAAGATAAAACCAAAGATCAAACAGACAATACAAGCATCAAACAGGAAATTCTTAATCTGTATCAGAAGAAGGAGTACTGAAAGAAAGTTAGCAAATCTGCCAGAGAACTAGAAAAGAAGCAATTAAGGAAGAACACCATATCACACAATATCAATGAGAAACTATTTTTTTTAAATTTAATTCATCTCTTTTTAGTCTTTACCACATACTGTGTTTAAGTGGTTGCTTATTCTGGACTTCCTTTCTAATAATAAACACTATTAAAGCATTAAAATAAAAGGTGTTGAAACAAGTTGATAAATGTATGATCAAACCTTTGTAACATTTATTATTATTTATCTAGTTTCTGCATAAGCAGAGAAAAAAAATTGTTCAGCTACTAAAAGTTTTCAATTTCATATTAAAATATTTAGTGTCCCAAAGGACTGAAGTGCATGCTTTAACTCCATTGTAAAATGCAGTTAAGGATAATCCAGGTAGCCAGAGATCACTAAACACTAGTTATGCACCTGGTCAAACAGTTTGAAACTTTTTTTCATAAAAGTTATATTATTAGGGAATGTGGAAAGTTGCTATGCTGATATATATTGTTTTTTCCTTCACAAGAGGACAGTTGTGCTTCAATAATTATTATCATTCCTTTAACGAGAATAAACTGCATTTTCAGGATTGGCCCTTTTTAATAATGTTGGTTTGTTGCTTAGAATTTGCACAGCCTGAAAATCATCTTTTCATAAAGAGAAAAATAAAGTGAAGCAAACAAAATTAACAGATTTGAAGAAAATTAGAAGACAAGTAGGGCAAGCATTGTTTTAGCAAGTACCTCTATAACTACCTGAAGGGAAGTTCTAGCCAGGTGGGGGTTGGTCTCTTCTCCCAGGCACTCAGCAATAGGACAAGGGGGCACGGGCTCAAGCTCTGCCAGGGGAAATTTAAGTTGGAGATCAGAAAAAAATTCTTTCCAGAGAGAGTCATCAGGCATTGGAATGGGCTGCCCAGAGAGGTGGTGGATTCACCATCCCTGGAGGTTTTTAAACTGTGTTTGGATGTGGCACTGAGTGCCATGATCTAGTAAATGGACTGGAGTGGACCAAGGGTTGGACTTGATGATCTCAGAGGTCTTTTCCAACCCAATTTATTCTATGATTCTATGATTCTCTGCAGTTAAACCATACACACACAATACGGTAAACTAAGGCTGCAGGAAGAATTAGCATGCACAATATACAGGTCCTGTGAAAGTGTCCTAACTAGTAAAGTAAGGAAAGACTTTCTGTTAGTCTATGTCTCAGTGAACAGTTTCGTGTTTTACACAAAGGTGAACTTTCACAAGAAGGTTTTAGGAAGGCTTAATTCAGAAAACACAATTCTTCTTGGAAGAAGATTCCTCTTTGGCTTAAACTTCAGACTGAGTGATATGAGACTCAGTTGTCTGGGAAATAATAGACTTCAAACATATGAACAGCTGATGCAAAAGTAACACAAGTATCCCACAACACATTGGCTAAAATTGGCTAGTGTCACTGACATTGCTCCGTATGAAAATTTAGCATTCTTCTCACACATCTAGGTCTCAGAATATCTGTTGAAAATGATATACTGAAGTTTGATGATTCTTTCAGGAAGATAAAAATACTACATTTGTCTAAAAATATCTTTTCCAGACTTACTTGTGAAACTGTGATACAGCCCTATGTGATTCCTGCTAGGAAAATATGAATTTAATCTCCTACTATAATAAATGCAATGGAAAGTTAGATGCTATTTGTTAATTTATGATGCTGCCCAGTTGCATTTTTCTATCTTTACCTTTTTTTTTTTAGATCACTAGTATATTTTTAATTTATTTTAAAATTCTTTCTGTTAGGTTATTTTAAAAATTATAATTTTTTGCCATTGTTTGACATCTGCTCCCTGTACAAAGAAGACACAGATTTCATGGTGCTTTGTAATCTGCCTCTGCCAAAGCTGTTATTTTACTATAAGAAGGTTATGGCTGTCCAGATTAAGTTAGGCATGTTTAACTGTCGCAGGTTTGGCTTAACTGTATGCCAGCCCTGGGCTGTATGCTCCTTCCCTTCTCTCAAAGCTGTCCCAGCAAAGGGAAAAAAACTGGAAAGAAACGAAATGTAACAGAAACCGAATTGAATAAATAAAAAAACTATATTATTTGATATTCACAATCACACTGTATGTACAGGACGTAGGGGGCCCCCACTTCTCCCAGGGGAAAAGAAGGGAAAAGGGAAAGGGAAAAAACTCTTAAAATGTGGAGAAAACTAACTTAAACCAAATACAATTAAAGACTTCAGGAAAAGAGAACAAACAAAAACAATCTCACTCAGGCCAGGAGAACTCACAGCCACAGGAGAAACCAGCCAGGCTCACTCCCTGCTCCACTAGCTCCCTCGATAGAAGGACCCAGCCCGGAACTCCTCCCCCATCACGTGGAAAACAAGTGTGGAATACTTGTGTAATTTCCTTAGATACCATGGTTGCTAAAGAAGTTATAAATTGAAACCATGACATTAACATACAGTTATTAATGGTTATTACTTTGGTATTTTTAAAGTTTTTGGTCATTTATATCAGATAAAGCTATGGAAAAAAAAAAGCTTTAAGCAGAGAGCAGGAGGCAGAATTAGCATTCACTATTCCTAATATCCTATGAACTGCTCATGTTAACTGAGTTAATAAAGACTAGAAGAAATATATTCCAGGGAAAGACCCATCATCAGTGTGTCTTTTTGCCTATTTCTTCTGATCTATATTTACCTAACATCTCTTAGGCATATTCACTTTTACATTAGAGTGTAATTTTGATTGACAAGACAAATCCCTTTTGATAAATTTAAATAATATTTGATATATTATCACATTTTTGTTATTTTTCACATAACATACAACTGCACCACTAACCAGTATCCATTAAAGAGTTCAAACATTTTACTTAACAGAAATGTCATGTCTTTGGCTTTCTTTTTAATAAGCATAATGATATCAGCACTCATCCTGAAAGTTTAAGTAATACCAGACACCCCATTTTCTGTTTCTACACATTAACTAACAGTTTTAGGACCTAAAGCTTAACTTTTTTCAAGGGGTAGTAACTGTCTGTCAGATTGATCTTCTCATTTTGGCAACCAGTTCACCTTATCTAATGCAAATATTGATCTAACACTACCACTCTGTAGCAAATTTAAAGTTTTGTGGCAAAAATCTTCTTTACTTCTGACCAGGTCATTTAGTTTTTGAAAAAGTATCTACAAAAGATACAGCATACACAGTAGCTGAAAGGAAAGGAGAGAACTCAAAACTTTTAATGGGAATCCAAACCTTCTATGGAGAGGTTGGACAGGTCATCTCCCTTAACAAGACAGATAGGAAGTATTCATTTCTTTTAAACTGACATTGGCAAGGACAAAATGTGGAATAGCTTTATTAAAAGAAAAGACTTGAACTCCCACAAAGGGAGTCATTAAAAACAAGACTATGATACAAGGACAGTAGTTAAATACATTGCAATTGGTGTTATAATTCCTAGCAGAAGTCTACTGTCTGGCAGTCAGATATATGATGTCATTTCCTAAAATTAAATTAGAAGACTCTTCAGTTAATTATTAAGCTTACAGGGCCTTGCTCCACTGTGTCTGACTGCCCTAATGACATTTACAAGAAACATCTCCAAAAATATGAAAGAGACTTTGGAACTTATAGTTTAAATAACAGACGTTTTTAATCTATGTAAAGGTTGCAAAAAAATTACTCAATATTTATGTCATTAACAGACTCAGAAACTGTGAGATATTTATTGATTTATTTCACAGGTTTTTAGTGGAATCCCTTTAGAGGACAATACAGGAAAATCTAGGAATACTGTCCGTTTGTTCCAAAAGAACTTAACGATGCCACAAAGTTGCAGCTTTTCCACCACTCCTTTATAAACATGTATAAACTCTTATGCAATTAGGGAGACAATTTTGGTCTTTAATTTAGAAGATAATTCAGTTCTATATCCTGGCTTCATCAGATCCAAGTGTCTTTTGGTTTTACAGGTATATTACCAAAGGCATCAATCAGGGAAAGGACAGTCTATTAACATTCCTACCAGATAATAATAAGAAAAATGTATATTTCACATTATGCAAAATTTCACCAAAGCAATTTCTTCCTGTGTATCTTTCAAGTGTTTGTCTTGAGTCCTGGGTAGCCTTGTTATCCCATAAAACTGTTTTCTGGGAAAGAAATTTGGGCATTTTAGTATGTTCCACTTGGTGTTACTCAAATGTCACTCAGACAATACGAAAGCTGACAGACATATGTGAACCCACAGACCACAGACATCCCCAATTATTATATTGCAATTTATCTTTATGACATTCACATGGGCTTCCTTCACACTTTAGGGAAAAGTATGTTTTCAGCCATCCTGAAGAGACAATAGAACAAACATATGAAGCACAGCACACTGTAATAGAGTAGACTGGAATGCACAACAGGAGTTCAGGCAAGCAGTAAACTCTTCAAGGAGATGACCGGATTTTATTTTTTTTTAAACTCACATAAATGCTGATGGAATACTTTGAAAATCAAATTTAAGCTAACAACCATAAGTCAACGCCTACCATGACAGCTGCAAACTCTAAATCATCATCCTTCCATTAAACTGACCCACTATTTCAGTGTTTTTCTGTTTTGTTTCTATCAGTGAAGATAAGATTTTACCAGTGAATTGCCTGGGAAACTCCTAAAAGAAAGCTAATATTAGAGGAAAACAAATTTATAATTATCTTATAGAATTCTTTCCTTTCTTCATAGCAGCTAATACTAGAGTAATTTTTCAGAGCAAGGAATCAGGCAAGCAGTAGAAATTTTTACGTTGAATAGCCTTGTATTCAAGTTGAAATGAGCTTCAAAAGATCT
>VWZD01013282.1:38863-58697 GCA_013396695.1 Sakesphorus luctuosus
GAGGGGGATATTAGATTAGGCATCTTTAACTTAGAGAAAAAGGACCCAAAGGGATATGTTCTTGATGTATAAAATAATAAAAGCCATGAATAAGGGGGCTAGGGAGCAATTAGGCACTATTTTTGTAAAGTAAGAACAAGGGGCACTAAACTAATTTATCATTGAGAAAATTTTCAGCAAACAAAGGGAAGTGCTTTTTTACAAAGTGCCTAATTAAATTGTAGGACTCATTGCCACAGGATGTTGGGGAGGCCAAAGATATAAATGGATTCCAAAAGAGATTAGAAATATGAAAGGAGGTCCATCACAAACAAAAAAAATAATAAAAAAGGCGATACTCTGTATAACTCAGAAAATAATTCCACACTACAGTGCAGGAAGCTGTCATTCTGTATTTGCCCTGTTCATATAAGCTGCTTTTTCCAGGCCTCTGCTACTGACATCTGTTGTCAAGGAGAGTGAGAACATGTAAACACATTTTACTGAATGGATAGGCTTTTAGGGATATGCCCGCCTGGCAACACTGGAATAGAGGAAGCTGCAGGATATCAATATTCTAAAATGTGTTTTCTTATCCCTCTGTAGGTCCCCACTTGAGAATCCATCAGATCTCTTAGATGCAAGAATCTGGCATATGGTGCTCATCTTATACATAGTATGGCCATTCTGCTACAGCTGCAGGAGAACAAAATAAGAAGATACTCCCAGCCCTGACTTTTTGTCCAGACTTTCTTACCAAAATTGACTACTCAAGGCTGTTTTAGCCAAGATGTCAATATGACTGAACAATACAAATCTTATTCATTATATCTGAATGATCAGAAGCCTCTGAGGATAACCAAAAGTTTATCTAAACACACAGAACATTTCTGATTTTTTTCAATAACAAGAAAGACTTAAATGAACATTTAATCACTAAGTCAGTTCTTTGAAGTACTCCTACTTGAAACAAAATTCACTGCAGAGCTTTCAGCCTCCTTCAGTAGATTTTGAGTTAAAACAACAGCACTGATGCATTGTTGCAAGTTAAACAACCACTTCATGATCAGTCAGAGCTGCTTTTGTCATCTCATAAAAGTAGATACCTCCACATGTCCTCTCTGAATTTATCTATATTTTAAGATTCACCATAAAATCTAGAAAAAAATGTTTATTTTTTTTAATAAGACAGAGTATTTTTTGTTCCTAAAAACTAAGAGAAAATCTTCTGCACCTTGTGTTACCCAAGATTTTAACTTAACAAAGCTGATACTATTAACAACATAATAAAGTTGTTTCAGTAATTACTTAAAATTGAGATTTTTATCCTGAACTGTATTCCTCACAGGTTTGAGTAGACATATATGGAGCTCTCTGACATGAGTGTTTTCCCTATCTAGCCCTATGTTACTCCAAATCTCACTTATAACTTGTGAATTTATATAAAAGTATTTACATAACAGTCCTTACAGGGTGTGGCAGGAGGTCAAGGCCTTTAAATAAATTAATCACAAGACTGGTAGTTGAAGACACAACTACCATTTTAGCACTTGTCCATTCACTGACACAAAATTCTTCTGGTTTCAAAGCAGATGATTTTTGTAGGAAAGAATTTCCTAACAATCTGATCTTCAAAATAATCCATTACTCAGTCTCTGCCACTGAATTCTAAAACCAGCACCATAGATTTTACAAGTAGTACCATGTCATTTATGAACATTAGCTAAAACTCAGAGATGAGAAGTTTGTTTGGTGGATTAAATGTGTATAAACACACACAAGCGCAGATTCTCACAAATACTGATATGATATCCCATGTCATCAAAAAGGGGAACAAATTTATTTCAAAAGCTGAAGTTCCCATAATATTTTATATGGATGATTGTACTGAACATGATCCTATACATTGTCCTGTTTTACACATGTGTAAATCTGCATGGTGTTTTTGCCCAAAGGATGTCTAGTTAAATACTCCTAAACAAAGAGGCCAAAATTCTGTCTTGTTTGTACTTCTAGAGCAGCACAAAATAAACAGTATCTGGTTTTAGACATCAGTTTACACACTGCTCTGCAATCATCCATATTGTTAAAACTTTAGTACAGTTCCTGGAGCATTTTTTCCACACCAGCTAGTTGTCCCCCAGTAATCTTTGGGCTTTAGCTCTGGGTAAGGAACCATAGAATCACAGAATATTCTGAGTTCGAAGGGACCCACAGGAATCATCAAAGTCCAACTCCTGGCCTTGCACAGGACAGCCCCAAGAATCCCACCATGCGCCCGAGAGCGTTGCCCAAATGCTTCCTGAACTCAGTCAGGCTCACTGCTGTGACCACTGCCCTAGGGAGCCCATTCAAGCACCCAAAAGCCCTCTGACCCAGCCCTGCAGAGAAGGGTAACTGAGGTTCTTTTTAGTTTAATGTCAAGACCCACCACTGAGAGTGGTAACTGAGCTTATTAACAGATTTCTTGGGGCAGAATAGAGTGAAACAACCGGTTTGTATATATACATACACACACACACACACACACACACACACACACACATATACATATACATATATATATGGCTTATTTTATAACAATTGTGTTGCAATGAAAAGGAGGTGTGTAGCTGCTTTGGATATTATTGTCTATAGTAATATAAAAATAGAAAAGTATGAAAATATCACCTAAGCATGCTCAGATTTCTGAGCTCCTCTTGTGCTTTTGTGAGGGCAGCACCCAAAACATCATATGCAACTCCCTTTCCTCTGCCAGGCTTTAGTTTACATTCTTTTGCAAAAATTTTAATCCAATTCACCACTGGTTTTGAGTCATGCCAGTTGTTATAAACCTAGGTGATACTGGAAGGAAAAGGATTAGCATTACCTCTTTAATTTCATCAGGAAGGGACAGTCCCCATTTGACTTACCCTGTGCAGTCATTCCTTTTGAATTGATCATTAACTCACTGAGGATAAATGTCTTTCTCCATGTTAATTATGTGAGGATCAGCTTGACTTTCTCCCGGAGTAAACCTTAACACAGGCTCGGGATATACTAGAAAACCTTTCAACAGGTCTGATGTGCCCAGGTCAATATTGAGAGGAGAAAAATTATCATTGTATGAATCTGTCATTAACCACCTGAGGATCAATGTTCTCCCCACTACCTCCTGGGGATCAGTCAGACTTCTTCCAGAATATCTTACAATAGGACCAGGTCACAGCAGAAAACCCTGTAACAGCTTTGGACCACATCAATCACTCCACTACATCCAAGGGGTCCTGTCCATGACACCAGTTTAATGTTACAACCCGCCCCCGAAGTCGAGGGTAACTGAGGTTTTTGTTAATATATTCCTTGGGGCAGATTAAAGTGAAATGACACTGAATGACAGTGTATGTGCATCTATAAATATAGGTATATTTTGGAACAATTTTGGTTGCAATGGGAAACAGGTATGTAGCAGTTATGGTTACTATCTATAGTAACAGGACCATATAAAAATATGAAAATATCACAATGAAATATATAATGAAAAGAAAGGAAAAGAAAGAAAGGATAAGAGTACACAGCAGAGAGAAAAGTTATCATCTATGAATCCAGCAACTAGGCTTGATTATGGTAATTCCAATGTCTGTTGGTTGAAGTGATGTTCACAGTCTTGATCCATTAAGTTTGGTGGAAACCCACAAAACAAAGAGTTCAACAGGTTTATATTCAGATTCAGGTAGGAACACTCAGGTACCTCCTCTGGAAAGGGAGTTTTGACACTGTGGATCATACGCAGTCCTCTGGTGGAAGGCACCAGAAACGAATCTGGGGGTGCTTTCGTGGTCATTGATGGTTGCAGAGATCATCTGTCCCATAACTTGGGGTGACCATTCTTTAACCAGTGATACATGTATAAGCAGTTGCTTCCTCTCCCACAGTTTTCCGCAGTGGGAATTCTTGTCCAGGTGCATTAACCACGATAAGCTAACCTGATCCCAGCTCTGTCAGACCTGGAATTAACATCTTCCTGTTGCAAATTCTGCTCTTTTGTGCCTATCTCAAGTTCCTGCTGTGGTGCTTTTCTTACAGCAAGTTCCTTCTGTGTCCTTGACATTGTTTGAGAGGCAACTGTGCTCTTAAAGCCCTTACATGAGTGGAAATCCTTTTTCTAATATCCAGCCTAAAACTTCCCTAGCACAGCTTCATGCTGTTCCCTCAGGTCCAATCACTGTTCACCAGAGAGAGGGAAACAGTGCCTGTGCCTCCACCTCCCTTCATGCAATGAATTCTGCCCTCAGGCTCCTTTTCTCTTGGCTAAGCATAGCAAAAAAACATTCTTGGTGTTCTGTTTGGACATGGTCATGCCACTTTGAAGCACAAAAAATTAGTTCTCTCAAAATATTTCACCTCAGGAACAGAAGAAGGCTTCTATCTACCCTATTTGTGAATCTAGACAAAGCATGCACTTCCTGTGTATATATCTGCAATTAATTAATATTATGTCACGTGATTAATTTTTCTTAAATGAATTTATACAACAAAAAATTTGCAATAACAAAGGGAAACCCTAAGAGCTAAAACACTAATGTAGAGAATAAACATATGAATTTGCAATGGTCTTTAAACCGTGACAGTTTAGTGTAGCTTTATCAGTCTCCATGCCCAGGCTGGAACCTTGAATGAGGCTCCAGATGAGGTGCATCAGGCCAATGACCAAAGTAACTAGTAGGGATCAAGGCCTATGACTTTACCACAGATTTTACAGAAAGGCATTGCACAGAAAGATGAGACAAATTTCCTGTGAAGGCAAAGATTCTTCCAGCTGCAGAAATCTACTCTTGTGTTTTGTAGCAGTCAAAAGCAGGTTTAGAGATTACTTCAAAAGCCTCACTGACTGTGTCAAATAGCTTTATTGCTGGATTTGTTGCCTGCTTTTCCACAGCTATCAGAAATCTTTCTAATTCACTCTTCTTTTTGACCTTGAACTCTTAGTGATCTCTGGCTGCCAGAATAAGTTGATGTACAGTCAAATCAAAGTGTTTCCCCATTTTCTTTTTAACGAGGACATCAGGCTCCTGGTGCAAATTAGACAGGGGTCATAATTTACACAGTGCTGTTCAGAAACAATTGAAATCAAAATTTTCAAGTGTATTATTATGTGCAGTAACTTTCCAAGAAAAAATACATTTTTGGGGGGATTTTTTGTTCTATGGGGCATATGACGACAGGAGGGAAACTTATAGGAGTGGTATAGGGCCTTCAAAATATTTTTATTGACTGTAAAGCAAAATATACACATGTATTCTCTCAAGATTGCCAAAGTAGTGGAAAGGATACAAAAAAGTTTATTTTGGGGGGGATGATGCTGAAAAGTTACAAATCCTCACAGTGCTGTGTGGCAGCACCAGGCCTCAGGAAAAGGCTAGCCTTTCATTCATTTCCCAGGCTTTATCATCCTTTCCCCCACCTTGGCTTCTCTGCTTGCTGCTGAGGCCTTGGCTGTGTCTCATACCCAAGGAGTCAACTTCTGTGGAACACATGCAGAGAAACATCTAAAACTGTCTCTGGGAATGATGCCTCGTTCCTGGCAGGAAACATTCCTTGAGTGAAAATAACTGCCTTCTCGGTAGCAATATCTTCTGGAAAACAGTTATTTACCCCTACACTGACAAATTCTGATATTCAGGAGGAAATTCTTAAGGTGCTTTCCAATCTTTTCTTATATAGCTTTGGGTTTGGGTTTTGAGGATTTTTTGCATTTATAACAAATATTTTTGCAATACGTTTATTGTTTGGTTATACCAGAATTATTACTGAATTCAAGATATTTTAGCAGCCATAGAGTGATTTCGGATTCCTATGTAGTGCTTAAATTTATATAGCTTGTGATCTTGGGCTTCAAGATATGCACTATAAACAGAAAGAAGAGTTAAGCTGCAATATTCTTGGTCAGATGCTTAGGAGTCTTCTAGTTGGTTTTGTCACACTTCCGTTAATTTTCTGAGTTATGCTAAGAAAAAACCTATCATTTTGTGTGTACACAGTGAACACAACAAAATAAAATCTATACCACTTGAGAAGAAAAAGGAAGGAATAAGGAAGAAAATTGAGACCGAATACAAAATTAAAAAAATAAAAAAAAAATGGAACTAATGTGACTGAAAAGGATCCAGTCCTTTAAATGACCGAGACATAAATTCAGGAGATTAATTTTTTGTGTTGTTCAACCTTGTAAGGCTGCCAGTCTTCCTTTCCCAATTATTCTACCATTGGATTTAAAGATAAGAAAGTGATATATTATTCCTTTAGGCATTTGGAGAATCATGTGGGTCCTGCATGTGGGTCCATCATCAGTGCCTTGCGTCCTGCATGTCTTGAATTACAGTAAAATGCAGAGCTACTCTGAGGCAGGGATTATATTCACTATTAAACAACCTGCAAATCTGGCTAGATTGAACCATTTATTTTACCAACATCCATGACCTGAGAAACAGTGATCAGTAAATATTCAGAGTAGTCACTTTTCTTATCTGGGCATATTCTCAATATACTTCATTTACAGTTGAGAGCACACACTAAAAAGAACATTTTGAGAACAAACCACACTTTTTAATGTGTAGTTATTTCCTTTTGGTGCTGCACTAGACCTTGTAGTTTTCAAACAATAGTTTGGCAAAAAAACCCCAAAACAGCAAACAAAAACCAAACCAAAACAAACAACAAAAAACCCAAAAAACACAGCAGTTAGAGATAGTTGAATTGACAGTACTCTGACTAGCAGTGTCATTCCAAGATTTTGACTATTCCATGTAGTAAAATCAGGAGTTGTGTCTGATTAATCTCTAAAGGTTATCATGTGACTAGTGTCCATTCCCTCAGTGTTCTGATACAAAAATTTATTTAAGCTGTTTTAATGCAGAGCCAGATTATGAATATTACTCTCCAGAACGGAGCAGAAAATTATTAGTCTGTACGAATTTGACCCCACAGAGAGAGCAGAAACTGTCTGCACTAATTCCTGACTCCTGCAACTCCCTCTGAATTTTCAAGTGCATAATCAACTTCCTTTCAAACTCTTCTTAACACCTACGCTCTCACAAGCAGAGAAATCCCATGTCTTGGACATTTTATTTTAATAGTTACAAACCCCAACTGAAAAGCATATTCCCTACCTTCATCTGAACAAACCCCTTCTATATATATGAAAGAACTATTAAGAGCAACTTTTTGATTACTTTCCTCAATGTAATAGTAACAATAAGACTCTGTGTTGGCTTGAACTATTCGATGTGTCTGCTTTGAATGTCTACTTCAGAAACTGGTATATGCAGGTTGTCTAATCTTCAGGACCAAAACTGCCTCTAAGGCTGAAGTGACTGTGCCTCTGGGTAAGCTCCCAGTTATAAAAATTGTAACTGTTAGCTGCTTTTCACCAGCAAAGTAAAATTACAGTTATAAAATAATGATGAACACAGAAATACTCAGTCAGTGGGAGGCTTGGAACTAAACAACACGAACCTTCCACTTATAGTGAAATACACCCTCACTACAGCTAAATTTTGTGTCTCTTAACTTGGCTAAGCATATGGCAGCAGCACAAAATTTTCTTCAGGAGGGACCAAAACCTTGTGATGATATTTAAATGGAATTAAACAGTTATGATGTGTTTGTTATTTCCACAAAAATCAAAATATGGCCCTATGTAACACTCCAGCCCCTGGAGCTGTAGGCTCACAGGCTCAGCCAGGAGTTTTACTTTAAAATATGTGTATAGGGTTCTTTAATACCTTGAGATAGCTAGATTTAAGACAATAAGCTATTTTTACTATTTGGGGAGCAGAAAATAAGGGAACTTGGCAAAAGTTAAAAAGGGTACCACACAAGCTAGACAAAATGTTGCACCACAATACTGACCCAGCACATACTAATTCACAACACTTAAGTCAAAATCCAATCCCTTCATCTCCAGACCACTGAAAGCATCAAGGAAGAAGCAAGGAAGAGAAGGGGAGCAAGACAAGAGAAGCAGCAAGAGGTGAGGGAGATTATAGAGCTACCACTGGAAGACCAGCTGTCACACATCTAGATGGCAGGACTGTGACATGTAGCACCCCAAAGTCTCTGGTTTTAGCTGCTCCAGTCTCTATGGCCAAACCCCGCAGGCATTGCCTTGTCGTCATAGAGTCATAGCAGACGGAGCACAGGGTCACAGGTGTCGCACACAAAACTAATTTATTAAACTACATATAATTCACTCAAAAGAAAAGAAAAGAAAATGGAGGAGAAGAAGGAAGGAATCTCTTCATTTTACAAGTCAATCTTTATGTATTTTAAATCCCTCCCATGGCCACCTTCCCATAGGTCCATGACAGTGTCCATATACTTTGTTACAACTTTTAATTGGGTATTACATACTCTCCAGATGTAATTTTAGTTTCATGCGAAGTTATCAACAGACATTCCATTCCCACAGCTTGCCTTTCTTGGGTCCTCTCTTATGTCATGCTGTTTTAGTTATACTGCCAGTCTTCTCACAGCCTTAATTATCTCTAGCTGCTCCCAGTCGTTCAAGGAGGCAACAGTTCACTTAGGCCAAAAACTGCCTGCAGTTTCAAACCCCGTATCGCCTCTGACCCATTGGCCACTCTGGGGTCCCAGGCCAGGGTGAGGGACTGTGTTCTCACTACCCCTGCCAATCTGAGCTGCGTTAGGGGCTCTAGGATGTGTGAGGTGTCATAGTTTTCCTGGGCTGTTTGCAACTGACAGCTGCTCCCAGGCTTCTGCATGAGGGCTCCAGGGCTGCCATGAGGGATACAAAGTCACCCCACCTCCATGAGTTTTGACCCATCCCTTCCTTCTCCACGTGTTCAGAGGAGATGGTTGATTCTCCCCATCAATGAAACAATCTGGTGAGATACGAATCCAGACTCACAGCCCAGTTAAGTGAATTATGCAGGAAACATGTGAAGAATACTTTTTTTCTCTATTTAAAATTATTTCAAGTATCACTAAAATTTAATCTTTATGTTTGAAGCATCTACCTCTCATTTTTCTCTTTGTTTTGAAGATGCAAAAAATTTTAACATGTAAGGAATCAGCATGTCTAAACACAAAACTATTTTAATTTTTGTGTCATAAAAATGTATCCTAATCTGGGCATATTAAACTGGTGAAAGAGAAAGTGAAATTAGATTTTCAAGAGGCAGTTATTCAGAAAGAATATAATTTCTCTAGGATGCAAGTAGATATTGAGAGAGCATAGAGTCATAGAAGGAATAAGAAACAAGCATATGAGCCTCATCTTAAATATCCCATATGCTCAAGAACAAGGGTTTTCTCACATGTGAATAAGCATAAAAATATGCAAAAGGCTCAGAAGATTTTCGTGAGAATACAGAAAACAGTCAAAAGCTTGGGGTACACTAAACATCCATGAAACAAATTGACATATGAAACAAATACTACTGCCTCTGAACAATTAATCTAAGCCATTTTGTTATACAAACAAAAAATAAACGGAGATTGTAATGAGCCCTTTAAGGAGATGTGCTTACATTTTCTTTACAAGAAAATACTTATATTGCCACAGAAAATGTTAGAGGGAACATGTAGGAGTATAAAATCCCATGGACAAATTATGGGGTTTTTAATATGAAACTATTTAGCTAAGTTGTATGAAAGAAGATTGAGACAAGGATTTTTGATTAGACTTTGAATAAACAAAATGAAGGAATTGAAAATGTAGGCTGGAAAAATACCTTTTATTTGGTCATCTACATTACTCCATCATCATAAAGTTTGATTTGCAGAGCTAATTTTCCCTGGATGGAAGTGTAAATGGAACACAGCTATCATAATTAGGCAAAAAGTAAAGAACCAGAGCTTCCAGTGGGAAAGATGATCATGTTTCTGTTTACATATTTAGATAAATATGTATAAGCATTATTTAAAAATCTAATAGTACATTTTAGAGTACATTTTTTTTCTGCTTGAGTAAGTAGACCTTATGAATTAAGCTTTTGCCTTGACTTGGAAAAAGGACAAAACTTTCTCTCCCACAGCCCATATTTTCTCAGCTTTCCCCAGCATTTCCCTACAAAATGTCTTAAAGAATATCAGTTCTCTGTGCATTGTTCATTTGACAAATCACTTTACACAACTTTCCTATTTCCCCATTCTGGTTTTGATGCATGAAAAAAGTCATTAAGCCTTCTAGGCAATATATTTGATTCAGCTGGGTTTTTTTAAATTTTTGAACTATTATCCACAAATTTAATAGGACGTTTGGTAAAATTTTAACTTCCCTTCAGTTCTCCACCCTACCCTTTGCCCAAAACCATCACATGACAGGAAGATTCAGTCATACAAATGATAGTTAAATGTCTGAGAAATATAGATAGAAAGTAGAATGGTAGGTAGACTATCTTTTACTGCAATTACCAAAAGTCCATGCTATTTCACTATTTAACAAGTTTAACAAGTATTTCCATAAATAATTACTTCTTGTGTGCTTTTATGATAACTCAAGCAAGCAATCCTGCATATAAACTGCAGGAGCACCAGTAACTGCTTGGTTGTCAGCTTATGCTCCATCAGGCAAATAAGACAGATGATCTATTATGTACAACTACACTTGAGTTTTCTGTATTAGTGCCCTCTCTCACAGGTCAGAAGCTCTTCGCAGTATTTCTTAAAGACAGGGTTAAGTATGTATTTGCCTCTGTGCATCATCCAGCTGCTTTAAAAATCATTGATGGATATGTCAAGCTATTTAAAGAAGTACTAAATGAAGATTCACTTGTTTAGGCCTGTGCTCTACTCAAGAATGGATATTCCTTTAGGAGGAAAGAAAAAGTCTTATTCTCGGTCTTCTTTTATAGCCAATAAGAAAGTCCTGATTTGTAAGTATTGGTATTGTTTGGTTGGGGTTTTGTGGACATTTTCTTGGTTTTTTGTTTGCTTGGTTGTTTGTGGGTTTTTTTGGTTTGTTTTGTTTTGGTTCTTTTTTATTTTCTTTTTTCCCCTCAAATTTTCCTAATCAGGAAATGTAAGTAATATCTCTCTTTGGAAAGTAGTACTTTATGGTGAATGTGATCAGACCCTGAAGACACCCTGAAGACTAGAGATGTTGAAGGTAAAGATAATAGGTTTATAAACAATGTCTCCATGTTTAGACAGACCGAAGATATGTCTAATCCAAGCACTGAGATCTCCAGTCAGAAGCCATCACTATATATACTGTGATTTTATTTATTTTTCTTAAATAAGGGAAGAAAAATAATTCTATTCCAAATTGTAGACTTTCAAATAACCTGTTTTTTATCTTTACTTTCATGTGAAGATCTTTTAGTTTTCTTTTTTTTTTTCCTTTTCCTTGTGCTTTGGTTATGTTTCATTGACTTACTTTTAAAGTCCAGTTAGGAGTTCAGATGTGTTTGTAACTGTGTGTTCAGATGTGTGTTGATTGAATAATCTTAGAACTATTGCGTAGATGCATACTTCAATAAAAGAAGCACTACGCTCTCATAGTGTTCAGTTTCTTTTAAGAATGAAGCTAGGTTTTCTTACACTAAAATGCAGTGAAATTGCATCTTGCAGATAAATATGAAAAATGTATAAAAATACAATTTTTAATCCTTTTCAGAATATATGCTACAAAACCACAGGTCTATAACAATGCAATTAATGTGATATTGCCATATTTAAGGAAGTTTTCCTCTTATACTTAAAGTTCTTTTCAGATAATATTCCTCAAAAAGACATTGCCCTTGTTCTGTCTAATTTTATTTTAGATATATATATAACAAAATGGTATTGTAAAAGAAATATATGTAATATAAACAAATGTATGTTTATGTAAAGTTTATTAAATGTATAAACTACTATTTCTTAAGCACGTGAAATGAAAACTGCTGATCCCCTGCAAACAGATGTCTCATGACTATCACATATTCCCCCACAGTCCTCTTGCCAGATGCAGAGATGGGCTTCCAGAGGTCTTTCACATTGTTTGTCAGCTGCTTGGTATCAGGGAGGTAACTTGAAAATATTCTTGAACATTCCTGAGCATTGTAAATAGGGCTGGAAAACTATGTTTAGGTACATGAATCAAGCCTGATAATAACATAATTGTTTGACAATAAGTTGCATCTTTTCTTCATACTTAATACACGGAGTGGGTCTGGGGGTCCTGAGGGGAAAAGTTTTTCAAAGGATAGATTTCAAAGGTCTTCATTTGAAATTAGTGATGCCTCATTTTATCTATTTTCCAGAAATAGAAAATATGTTGCACACTTTCCCCTTAACCAATTCCTGATCTAAAGGAAGAGTAGCTATATTTTCTGATGCATTTATATCTTTTCCTTTATTGGTTTGTCAATCAGGATTTTCATGTATTTGTGTGTAAAACAGAGAGAGAGAGAGAAACTATTCCATGACTCTCATTCTGACGGAAAAAGTTTTCTGATACTTGCCTAGAGAGATTGACGGTGATATGAACAAAGACCTAATACTTTTAAAATGCACTATAGGAAACAGTATTTTTAGCCATGTATGTATATAACTGTCTGTACAGGATCACACACTCTTTCTGAAGATGAAGTGTAGTATCAAAACTTTTGTATTTCTTTGAAGAGGGAAAGCACCTTTCTGTATAAGCTCCTGGAGTATATTTTGTGGAGTGAGTATGTTGGTCTACTAAGGTTTATGCACTAATTTCTGGCATAGAGAAAATTGCATATGTTCTTCAAAACCTGTTTTCTCTGCAGTTGAGAGGGAGACGAGAAATAGTTGGAGCAGTATAAGTCAAAAATGAGATATGTGTCTTCAACAGAATCCTTGGGTGACTAGTAGGAGTAGCAAAATGTATTAGTGAAATGAAATAAAAATATAGTGTTCCTTTTAGTATATAATCTACTGGCCTATTTTTTTTCTTTAATTAAGGAAACAAATGTAGGCTATTTTTTTTTTCTTCATTGAAAAAGATGAAATATAAAACATATTCTGCTATAGTATAACTGATGAATTTATTGATGTACCTTTATCACCATATGCCTAAGAAAGCTGGTTAATGTTTAAAGATCATCTCTGTCAAGCTCAAGATGGTTCCATTCCAATAAATACCAAGTCAGGCAAAAATGTGGGAAGGTCTGAATGAATGAACAAGGATTTCCAAATTACCTGAAGGTAAGGTGCAAAGAATGTGGAGCCAGGCTCTTCTGAATGGCACCCAGTGACAGGACAAAAAGCAGTGAACACAAACTGAAACACAGGAAGTTCCCTCTGAACATCTGAAAACGCTGAAGGTGACGGAACACTGTCACAGGTTACCCAGAAAGGCTGTGGAGACTCAATCATTGGAATTCAGGAATTATCTGGACATGCTCCTGGGCAAGCATGTGCCCCTGCTTGAAGAGAAGGGTGGAACTCCATAGGTCTATTTCAATCTCAACCAATCTTATCATTTTGTTATTCTGTTTGACACCAAAGGTGAATTTTGAGGGGGAATGGTGTAGCAGCAGTTTTACAGAGGACTCAAAAATCTGTATGCCTCTGGAAAAGTGCCTAGAGGTAAAAGATTTTCTTCTCATGGATTGTGATTAACTTGCTCTACTTTATTATTAATGCTATTCCAAATACAGAATCCAGTATGTATTTTCATCTCCTGATCCATCTCGTTGAATTGTATATAGCAGAAATAAATTACATGCACCTAAACAGGCTTTTCAAGGACACATATAATACATTAGCACAGTGCCCAAGAAACAGAAAAAATGAATCTTAATAACAAATGTCATTCATTACTAAAAGGTAATACGTAGTTTTGTTTAGATAATACTGACATTTTACCAATCTGGAACCTTAAACTGTACCCTATTAGAGAAAATTACTTATTCTTTTTCTTGTAAAAGATCAGAGAAAAAAATAATAGCCTGTCACTACAATAAAAACCATTAGTTTGTTGGGAAAATTTCAAACCAAGCCTGCTTTACCTTTGCTGCAGCAAAGAAGCTTCACGCTGAGACTAGAGGTGTCTGATTGACCCATCATCCCTGCTGGAAGCCTCTACTCTTCTGCTAGCCTTGACTTGTGCGACCTCAAAATAGTGCTGATATTTTACATTTCATGACACAAAGGAAAAGGAAAAATGAAAATGGAATATATGATTAGGAATATAATTTTTAGCCACCACTGTTTCCTGAATGCTTCGACTCCTGGTACTGGCAGTTTGAACACACACACACATACACACACATGTATGTGTGTGTGTGTGTGTGTATATATATATATATATAATGCTGGAATCCTTCTTCCTGTTAAAATACACAACCTTGATTTAAATCATTTTTTCCTCCTTTAATGATATGCAAAATAAAAAGAAAAAAGAGAAATGGTCAAGTACGAGTACTTGTCCTTCATCAGCCAAGAGTGAATTTAATTATTATATTGCAAAGATCTTTATCAGGTGTGTCATAGTTCCCTTATCATTAATGGAATGTTAGTGGATTTGCATGCATTTGCTAGAGCTGAGTATACTATTGAATTTGAATAAACATTTGTGCAACACACAGTAGATGATTGTTCATGATTGTAGATGATTGTGCTGGGATTTTACTCTGTCTTAGCGCTGGGAAGATGCAAAACTGTTTAAAATCTAAAGTGAAACAAACTATGTGTACTTTTTACTAATTCTCACCAAAAAATAACCCTAAAATGATGTACTATACTTTCTTTTAAGAATGACTTTCTTGATAGTGTTTATATAATGTTTAGTTAGCTTGTGGTATAGAGATACTTATTTAGAAAAAGTAAAGCTAAGAATTTTACTGTTTCAAACAAATGGATTCTTGATCATCAGCATCTATGTAAACACTGGAAGCAACTTCTCTGATACAGCTGTTCCTGACTAACAAGTTTTTGCCATTAGCATTCCAGTTCAGTCTCTTTTCACTGCTCTGTCACCACTGAAGTTTACCTGACTAATATTGGATCCTAGAAAATTTAATTTCTGCATAGGCTACTCTGTTACAAATATTTAATTCCCCTCTCACCCTTTTGTGGAGTGTATTCATTGACTTTTTTGAGAATATGCTTAGAAGATATGTTGGGACATTGAAAAAAAAAACAATCAAAAANAAACCTAATTCAAACCACCAAAATTGTGCCTCTTTCCATCTTCCTGTTCTCAAGCTTTCCAATGGTAATGACAGCATTAGAAATTCAGACCTATGGATCCAGCTCACAAGTCGCATTGCAGTCTATCTTACTGCTATACACAAGGATCAGGATTTGGCATGTCTTTTCCTCTTAGTACCCCAAATTCAGCTAATGCATTATTAAAATTGCTGCACTTCTCTCTCTTTTTATTTCTTCCTTTTCTCTCTACCTTTACTGTTGCCTACTGCCTTGTTGCCTTGAAGAATTTTTGGGGTTTTTTATCAGAATGTGAAACAAATGGATAAGTTGTATTGAGTTGCTGTACACTAAGATGATGTATCAATCCCAGAGTGAAATTTTCTTCTATATAAAATATTATTTTTATTTTATTCAATTATGTAACTCAGATCATGTATGCTTGAGTTACTTTCTCTTTGGGAAATCAAGCTATATACATATTTATTTATACATCAATAACTTCGGTTTTTTGTTCTAATAAATTTGAAGGACCTTAATAATTAATCCTGTTGCAAAGGATACTGTCCCTACTCTTCTATTTTTTCCCTGTAAAGCCCATTTTGCTTTGCAAAGGGAAAAAAAAAAAAACAACAACAAAAAAAAAAAACCCAACAAAAAACAAACCTCAAACCAACCAACCAAGCAAGCAAAAACACAGCAAAAACCCCACATAATATTTTTCTTCCTTTCTGATTCTTCACATTATTCTGAATAAACTATACTTCCAGAGGCAAAATAGAAATGTTGGTTCTAAACATAACTATGCTAAGGGCTTTTAATACTAGTATGAAATACTAGACTGGAGCAAGAACCAGAAACCAACAAACATTTTCCTGTGTGAAGGTGCTTTAGACTCATTCAGTGAACTCAGTCAAAGTTCAAGATTTTTTCCTTATTTATTATCTTGATGCAGGAATCTGAATTTGATTTTTTTGCAAGCTAGAAATGTCTGGCTGAACTTCAATGTATTTTAGCTTAAAAAACTTATTTTTTCTCTCCTGTAAATTAAAAACTTGTCTGCTTTCAGACTTCACTACTAATTGTACCTTCAAAATGAACTCTTTATTTACTAGTTATTTGTGTCACTACAGACAAAATTTGAGACCACCTTCCCCTGTTTCTGAAGGCTTGATTTTGTGCTTAAAGGAGCTGATATTCAAGTCTGCTTCACATACAGTTTTTTATATCACTAAATATCATGATAAAAGATCCATTCGTCACAGTTATTACCTAAATTATTCTGAATAAATAGGTCTAGCACATGTTATTAAAACACAAAAAATTTTGTATTTTACTTGCTGTCCACTAGTTAGATGCTAAATTAAAGGATACTTCTATAGTTATGTGTCTTAGCACTATTAGACAACCTTTTGCCTATTTGCATGTTCTTATTAAATATCTTCCTGCTGTAAGGGATTCCTCACTGCATCACAGTTTCCAGAGGTCATTTAAGTTCCACTTGTGTTCAGCTTTCCAAATTCTCTGTCCCTGGTGTCACACTCTTAACCTCCTGACATCTCAGAAAATATTAAACTTTAATGTACAGTATAATGGTCATTCCTGGGGCCATGCCATGTATCTTGATTAGCTTGACTAGGCAAAGCAATACCCAGGGCAGCAAACCACCAGGGGCAGATGCTTTATCTGGGTATACACAAGACTGACTGATGCTGGCAGTCAGAAATCAATGGTATGAGTCATCACCCAGTGACAGCAACAATAGAGACAACAGTTATTACCATCTTGCCAAAAGGACCCAGATCTCTTTTTTTTGAGTACTCAGCTTACCTCCTGCTCCCCAGGGTAATCTCATTCCTTTGGATATATATCTTTTCCTGTAGGAGGCACATCCTGGATCTCGAACTCTTTGTACTCAGTGACCCTCCATACTGCATTTTGCGCTAATGTTCTGTAAGCCTTGGGCTCTGTATGGTTGTCCCTAGGATATGGCTAATAGATCATGTCATAACTGTGCAAACTAATCCTCCATGTATTTGGACAATTAATAATATAATTGTCTTTAAAAATAGTGGAGATAATTTTTCTGTCAGGCACTGAAAACTTTGTCTTCACTTTGGGTTTAATATTGCATCAAATATTCTTGATTCCATGTATGCCTCCATGTTCATATGTTGTAATATTTTGTCTTTACTACTATAAAAATAGTAGATATACTGTAACAAGAAAAAAATATTTTCCTTGGTTGGTTTGCTATTTTTAAAAATCAGTCATTGGCTTCAGTCCTTGCTTCCCTTTGGGTTTCTCTGATTTCTGGTCTCTTTTCTCAAAACACAGATTTGAGGATTACATGTTGATTGTCTGCTGTGACCATGCATCGTAACAGGAAGTGCCAAAACTGGTATGACAAAATTGTCTCTCTAAATCCCGCTGTTGCATCTAAATATTTTATATACCCAGTGCAAGCAATACAAAGCAATGCAAAGTACTTTTACTTGATGGTTGTAAATTATGAAATAGCTCCAAGTTTTCCCAAATCTCTAGGTGAAATGTAACAATGCTTGCCAAGACGTATCTTGCAAATAAATCAGCTCTACCTGTATAAGGAGAACAATTTAGACAGATGGCCATTTAGAGTCCACTGTTTCACTAGGGAGGACAAATACAAGAAAATGGAAAATTGACCACATTAGGGCAAAACTTATGGCATTATGGCAAGTCAAAATACGCAGCTTTTCTTTCTTTATTGCATAAATTGAAAGTTCTAACTAACTGAAAGGGGAAGATAGACATAGCTATAATATTAAAATTATGATGATAATAATTGAGGTGATATTTGATGTATTCATAATAGCTGCTTGCCTTCCCTTATTGGGTGAGACCATATGTGCTGTATTACAAGGTCTTATGTTTTTAAGAAGTAGGATATTTAAAACTTGTATTCCTTAGAATACATGTGTAGGGGAAAAGCTGCACTGCATTGTTACGAGAGGTTTTTCCCGATGCCCTCACTGCCAGCCCCAACATAACCCCGGGTTCAGCGTCCAGATACCTTGATGTCTTCTCACAGAAATAAGGTCCAGGCTCCAATGGTTAAAAGAACGTTCAGATCCCTTTATTGGGGGGTTAACCAACTTATATAGGGTTTTGAGGGGTACACGTGAACGTAAACATTTTTGGACAGGCTTAGGGGCTTTGTTCACACGGCAGGGGGCTTCTCCCATTGGCTGAGAGACAGCTTGCATACGGTGTTCACACAACGAGCATCAGTCCCTGGCGCCAGTGGGACTGGCCTGCTTGCCTGCTCTGGAGTTGTTCACTACCATTTTGGCTGCTCCAAGGTCACCCTGACCTTGCCTGCCTGTCAGCTCCTAGGTCGTGTGTTGTGCACCTACAGGGCTCAGGCTAAATCTCCCCCACATGAGAAAAAATTTCTCATTCTCTAGCCACATAGTCTGCCATCTGATTTGAGAACTCCACTTCAAAAAGGATTTTTTCAAATCAGAGTAATTACATGTGAATTCCCAAATCTTTCACAGAAGTGAAAGAGGAATGAAAACAATCAATTTACAGTAGATCCGTTTAAAAGAAAGAGCCCAAACTTCTGGATATTTTTTTCCAGGTTTCCTTGTAAGGAGTGGTATATATAGAATATGATATAAAAATTATTATTCACTAAGTCATGCCTTATCAGGATGACTTTCCGTAACATTTTTTAGGAAGTTATCGGCTTTCCCTGCAGAACCTTTCCAGTAGATAGCTCACCTGAGTAGGAGTAATGATTGAGTCCAGAGGGCTCTTTTTTGCCAATGAAATTACACTAAGATAATTTTTGTCTACATCTTCCTGAATTGGTGTATGATTTGAACTCCTGGTGCTCTGTATTCTCACATATGTGTCTGTTTCCACAGCCTGCCAAGAGACCACATTTTTTCAGGAATGCATTTGGAGGACAGTTCCAGAAAATGCACTTACAAGTTTACTTACTGAATGCAGCCTGTGTTTCCATGTTGTTTGGCTGCACCTCTAAACCCTACCATTGTCACACTGTTGGCATGCACTGCTCAGATCATAGCATTTGTATCAGCTTATCTTCTTTTATAAAATCAGAATCATTAATTCCCACTTCTGGCTACCTCTCATCAAAATCTATAACAGTATATGCACAAGGGTCTGAGTCCTTTTCAATCAAAGTGCAGCTTTACACTACTGGAGATATTTCTAAGAGCAATATAATGACAATTTAATCAGTGGAAGCAGTATAAAAACAAACACAAACTGCATTTTGCAACTGCTCTTTAGAAATACACAAGGGACTCACAGGAAAATGGTGTAAGGAAAGAAGGAGAATAAACATTAATAATAATATTTTAAAAACCCCTAACAAGGGAGATAATTCACTTCAAAGAATCCCAAATGAAACTATGGAAACATACTTTTATGGACTAACCATAACTCTATGGGATGTACATTTTCTGAGCTTGCTACATAAGGCTAAGATTTCTTTTAAGGATAGCAACACAGAAGTTATAAATGTGATTATTTCTACTTTGCTCTTTCACAGATACCTTTAACTTTTTGCTGTTGTTCTTAGAAGTGATTGTTTCTTGTGATTTCTTTTGTATGTCACAGAGAAATGTTATGTAGACATACAGTGAATATTTATGGTATAGCTTATAGTCAGTCCTTTTGACAAATATTTAGAGCCAGACATTTATGAGAGGCCTATTCCTTACCCCCCCCCCCC
>VWZD01013282.1:58718-75221 GCA_013396695.1 Sakesphorus luctuosus
GAGAAGGGTTTTCTTGATTTATACCAAAACTGAACCTTTTGTCTGCATTTTCTCTCTGCTTTTTTACTTCTGATGTAACAATCTGAGAGAAAAAAATCTCCCAAAGTTGTGATGTCAATATTGAGTTGGCTTTTGTTATTTTTCTCCAGATATAACATGCACATATGTATGTATGTATATGTACAACTTGATATGAAACAAAAATATTTTATTTCTTTTTGCCATATCCTTAAATAATACAGTAACTGTGCAGGGGGTTTTTGACACTGTATTTGAATATTTTCTTTTTTAAATTCTATGAAATATTGTGGCAGCAGATAAATAAAGTAATTAACACAAGATATTGATATGAGATGATTAATGTAGTAATTAGTGTAGGATGTGAATTTTTAGTTATAAAGTATTTAAATGTGATATGGGAATTTCCAAAGCAGTTCACTTAATATATAAATAAGTATGTAATTTCATCCTTGGTGAAGTTACATCCTTCTCACTAATGAAACAATAAATTCCAAAGGGAAAAAAAAAAGAGAGACACTATTTGTTACAAAGTTGTCTTCTATGTCTTTCTGAAACAGTGTAAGAGTGATGTAGTATCATAATCCAAAGTCCACCTTCCATCACATCAGTATTTCCACCCTACAGGATGAATGAAGCATTCCAAAATAAAGGAAGTCTCTTTTTAAGGGACAAGTGAATGTCATGCCTCTTGATGGTACTTTGAAAGAGAGCTGAGAGCAGCAGCCACCTTTAGTTATGCAAATTATAAATAATCCTTTTAATCATCTGACTGATACATGCACTGAAGTACTATAAGGACTGTAGGCTTCACTTCAAAGTGCAGCCCAAAACATAGCTGTGTGTTGGTCAGACACCATGTATCCCACTGTTCATGTATACAAATTATTAGCAACACCACATTAACTCAAAATGAGAAAACACAAGACAAACTTCACAGAAAAGAATAACAAGAGAGTTATTAAATATCATAGACCTCAATTTTTATTTTCAGGATTAGATTAGTTTGCAGGGAATATCTCCAGACCCTGAGATGCCAGAAGTAATCTGTGTGTAAAAAAAGGTTTCCAGCCTTGATTTGCTGTTCATTAGGCTCTCTGTTTATCTTCGAACAAGAAAGGCTTTGAAATATTATATCTTCAGCTTTTAAGCTTTGGTCTTGTATGGTGTTCAATTATTTCTTATAGTAAAATACAAAGAATTACACTATCTTAGTGAATACCCAGTATCTTTACTAAGTAAGAGTTCCTCATCAAAAAAACTTGAAAAGATATGAAATTAAATAATATACTGCCAAGAGTTAAGATTGCATTCCCTGGGTTTCATTTTTATTTTATTTTTATAAGCTCATCTATATATTTTATTTAGTTTCTTAGTTTATTTATATTTTAATTTTTATTAGAAAACCTACCTGAATTATCTCTACCTTCTTTTCTTGTCTCTGCTTTACATTTCCCTTCTATGCATCTGCCGGTTTTTTCACTGGCATTACAAAAAAATAATTTCTTTCTCCAAATCCTACTTAGGCATATTTAAGATTATTTCTTTTTCAATATCTCCTCAATTATGTTTCTGTCTGCACTTGTGATCTTGCTTACTACTGTTTCTCTTTTTACCATTAATAGCAGACAATAACTACTAACACAGGTCAGTAAATGCTATTTTCCTTCCCAGCTAGTGGAAAAGGTTCTGATCATTATTTTTGACTCTTCTGCTCTCTCTCAACTTTTTCTCCTTATGTCTGTTTAAAATTTTAAGCCTTTTGGCAATGACAGTTTCTTTACTATTGTAATCATAGATACTTGGATCTTTGTTTAATATTTAATGGCATTCAAAATTATCGTTATTTACCAAAGAAGAATTTCTTTCTCCCTTTCTTTCCTACACAAGCAAACAAAAATGTAAATAACAGCACACTGCACATAAAACACTACAGTTCTCCGTGTTTTCAGGAAAAAAATTGGTTTTGTTTATCTCTGTTTATACTTTTAAAGCCATGCCTATTGTGCAAAAATGTGTTCTAATCCTAATTGTATAGATTAATATTTCCATAAAAAAGAATAAAATTCTAAATTCAAGTGCAATGACATTTTATCTAGTAAATTAATTTCATATGATGACTTTATATTTTTTATAGAGAGAAATATGGGCATTGCACTCTCTCTACTAATCAAGTCTGATCAGAACAGTGTTTATTTTACAGAATTTCTTACAGTGTGTTCTTTAAGTTTCTGTTGTCCTCTATAATTTTTTATGGTTTTATCATACCTCTGTATTTTCAGTAGTTATAAGTTAAATTTTAAGTTGATAATACTGAGAATTTCTTCCACTTGACTTTGTCATTGGGGTTTGCTTTTGTGAAAACTGCTATTTTTCCCTCCTGCTTTGGCAGCTTTTCAGCTTTTAATGGTATTTTAGAATAAACTGGAAGTAATTCTAACAAAAAATATATAAAGTTATCTATTTATTGGTAATGGATATACAAATGCAATTCAATTTTTTAATATTTTATTTAAGATATATCACATATATTGCACGTATTCCTTCTGCCATTAGACAGGATGACTGTAAGTAGACCATTCCAATACTGTAGCATTTTGTAGCTGTTGTGGCTGACAGAAGGAACGAACATGCAGTGGCACAAAACTTCACTGCAAGTGGGTTCGTAGTGTAACCCAAACTGATGTTATGCTGTTGCCTCACACTGGCTTTTGTCAGTCCCACTCTCACTGCTGTTGTTACTGGCAGCAGAGATTAAAGTTGACCCTTCTTAAAGCTATACCTTTGGCTGCAGTTACAGATGTTCTCTTTTATTACCTAGAATGCTGTACATCAACAAAGCATGGTAGAGATACTTTAGCTCCTTCTATTCCTATGCCGATAAAGAGACTCAAGGAAGAGATACACATATAGATCAGTTAAAATTGAGCCAAGCTGTTTAATTTATCACTGTACATGTATGGTTTGAATATATAATTTAGGATGTGTTGAACAATAAACAAATTTCTTTGAACTCTGGGTCTCCCAAGTATAATCCAGTTTTCCTACTGAATATGCAATTAAATTTTTAAATTACTCTATGCCACTTTTAGCAAGTCTCGTTCTTGTTCCTTACTTCATCTTTGTGTGATCCTAATGTATTTCACTGAGTTATATAGAATTACAAAGGCACTGCGTAAACAATTCTGATTCTGTAAGTCAACTAAACTCATTACTACTGAAGCTCTGCAAGGTTGGTGGTTTTTTTGTTTTGTTTTGTTTTGTTTTTCCTACAAACCCCATAATTTTTATTGGAATGCATTTAGGATGTAAGATTTCAGTGTATTTTACTAATTTCAGGGGAAAATAATTTATATGAAAACTATTGGGGTTTTTTTGTAGGTTTCTTCCATAGGTAAAGGGGAGAGTTAGACCTCTCTAAGAGACATCCCAGACTACCTAAGATTTGAACTATCCTTAGAAAATTCCTCTGTCTGCCTAAATTATGTGAAATAAGTAAAGAGGGACCATCCAGTGGTAGAAATCCTAGTTCAGCTGTGTTTGGGCTATGCCAAAATTCAGTGGAAAGAATGCATGTAAAAACAAAGTACTGATGAAGGATTTCCAACTTGGCAGTATAGATACATATAGTGAGAGAGAACCTAATCTGCCATTTCTTTGTCAACTGTTGTATTGGGAACAGAGGCACAAGCCAAGAACAGTTTCTGTAGAGGGTATCAAAAAAAAGAGCCTGGACATTTCTATCAAAATTCTAATAACAGAGTTATTGCAAAATATAGAGCTCATCTGGAACTGAGCCTAGTTTTCTGCCAAACGAGCACCTTGGCAAGGGTATGAGGTGTTAATATTGTGGTATCACATGTTTATTAAATATTGACCATGTAGCACTGTGAATTTATGTCATGCTTTACAAATAGATAATAAAACACGGTTCCACTCCCTGATTCTGTGGTGAGATTGTAAAGGGCAAAACCAAACATTGTTTCAGAAATGAAAGAAGAGAGGAGATAATGAAGAAATGAGAAAAAAAAATAGAGCCTTATTTCAATGATCCTTATTTGAAGTGAAAAAAGTGTCAGCCTTGGCAGGGAAAAGAATCTGACTTCTAAAGTACCTCATGAGTTAATTTGGAAGAAAAAATATCAGATGCACAGAGAACAGAACAGGGAAAGAGAATTTATCTGAAACATCTGTCTCCGCATCTCCTGATCAATTAATCTAATGACATCTTTCTAAAACTCCTTCATTACCTTTAATCTGGGTTACTGTAAACAACATTGACTTATTTAGAAGTCTGTTTGCTAATAATTAATGTTTTTTACATCTCTATAAGTTTATTGAACAGCCTACGATTGAAATCAGATCATCAGCACTAACCTCTATCCTTCACTTCCTACCTCTTGATTATCAATCAATTAAAATATGTTCTTTGGATTGTGCTTCACCACATACTCATTCACTCTGTCAAAGAATTCTGCTCTTCTTTGTTTTTTTGTTTGTTTTTTTTTTTTAACTGATAATCTGTTGCAAAAACCAAAATTATTTCTTTTTTTTCCCTGGAAAAAATAGATGTAGATATAATGAAATATCAAGAAAGCTGAGACTGTCAGTAGCATGAGAGAAGCAAACAGCTCTGGAAGAGGTATTCTGCATACTCAGAAAGGAAAAATAAGATACAGAAAGGAGATAGAATGACATCTCAAACAGTGTTATGAGAATCCCTTTAACAGGGTCTCAACATTCAGTCTGCTCAAGGTTGGAAAAACTCTGTATGACCCTCCTGTATCAGCTGTTGGAGTAAGATCTGGGTAGTTGAGGAGATATAAAATTCCTTCTCATGGATAAAAGTTTCTCTGGGGGGTAGTACAGTTGGGTTTTTATGTAGTAATGCCCAAAAAGCCTGTTTAGTTTAATTATTCTTTTAACCTAAAAATGTGTGGAAGTGCCATGACAGTCTTTCTTAGAAATCTCTCCTTGTGTATAACTAGTTTACACTAACCATAAGAATCCACAATTAGTAAGAAAAGAACAGTTTATTCCATGGCAACATTTTCTTTCTGCTCTTCCAAACAGTTTAAGACTTAGGATTAACAAACAGATGAACAAAAAAATCTAGAAATTATCACTATAACTTTTNTCAAAGTACAGATTTGTATGATTATTAATACTTGGTAGGGATTTTTTTTTGATTCAAAATTCTTAGTGGTTTCTCTGTTCACGAATACTTCTTATGAGAAAGATTTACCTTATAATGAAGCTCAGCTCAGTGCTTTATTGTACATAATATTCAAATAGATTCACTCATATAAAAGAAACTCTTTAACCTGCACGTAGTGACCTATAACAACATAACTACTCTGTTACTCTATATTAAATCTATTCATGTTGAAATGGTACTTCATCATTCCCTAATTTTTTCTACTATCTATAATATATTACTACATATTGAACTAAAGCTCTTTTCTATATGCCATGCTCTGTAAGGTGGGATGGATAAGAAAACAGCCAAGGTATCCAGCATGTGTTAATATAAAACCTGACACTCATTTAGGAAACACAGACTGTCATGACTACATATTGTGCTTGCTTATAAGTAAAATCATGTGATAATATAGTTCCAATTCAAAGATTTTTCTAACTAGGACAGACTTTATGTAACTTCAGAAGATTAACTGTTAAAGTGTCCCATCAGTTCTGTGGGAAAAAAAAAGCCTACAGGATAATGCAATGAAAACTGTACAGGATTTTTGTAGAACAATACAAAAGATATAATTAAACTACTGAGGTTTTTTTGATATTTGGGGTTTTATGTAGTTGGCTTTTTTTTATTATTATTAGAATACTAGAATCATGTAGTTTGGATAAGGTCTTTGAGATCCTTCAGTTCGCCTGTAAATCCAGCACCACACCCATATGTTTTTTGAGCACTTCCAGGAATGGTGATTCCACCTTCCCTTAGAATCCTATCTGAGTCCTTGTCAACCCTTTTAATGAGCAAAATTTTCCTAATATCCAATCCAACTCTATTTTGGTGCAACTGTTTCCTCCTGTCCTGTTGTTATCTGGGAGAAGAGACAGACTCCCCACATGGCTTCAACCTTCTTTCAGATAGTTGTAGAGAGCAATGAAGTCCATCCTGAGACTTCTTTTCTTCAATCTAAAGTCCCAACTCTCTCAGCCACTCATAAGACATGTTCCAGACTCTTCACAAGCTTCATTGCTCTCCTTTGAATATCCTCTAGCAAGAACCTCTAGCAAAAACACTTTTGCCAATATCACTGATCTAGTTTTTTGAGAAAACTGACATCTTTTTAAAAATATTTTTTCTCTTCACATTTCTTAAGAAGTCAGATAGATGAATACTCATAGGCAGTTGATAAAGTGGTTAGATGAAAAAATTGTATATACATATATTGTTATTTTTTCCTACACATCGATCCATATTTTAGTAAAGTTATTTCATTCAAATTCAGTGAGTTCATCCACATATAAATATTTGACAGCATTATTAGATATAAATACTTTTTCTTCTACTGCACTTAACCTTTTTTATATAGTTTATGTTGCTTACAGAAAAACTAATGGACTGCTGAAGATTAAACAAACATGTATCAGGGAATGTATTGACATTCCATGTTTAAAATGAAAGGTGCCAGCCAGGCAGCTTACGAAAGCAGTAGTCCCAGACCAAACTCTGTGGGAGAAGTCACACTGAAATTGACACAAGGTAAGTGTTTCAACATTGCACAGTCAACACTCTTTCACTCTGTCCTTTAAGGATACTTCTTAATGTGGAAAAAGAAAACAGTCCATATTAATTCCTTGGCTTCTATGCTTAAATCGTGTCTAGTATCAATTGGACTGAGACTGTAATATTTTTATAAATGGCTCACCACCATACAACCATTGTCAATGAAGTGAGGTGTCTAATTGCCTAAGATGAACTACTTCCATTGTCCTATAAGGCAGGGGAAGGTCCTGTATTTCTTTATCAACACGTGAAATGTTTTCCACTGCATGTTTTGGACATGCCAAGGTTATACACATGCTTTTTTTATTTATTTCCATCATAAGTAATGTATTCTGAAGGGCCTTTCTAATGTTAAATCAGGAAATCTGAAAATTAGTGTGACAATCATCATTTGAGTGGGAGTTTGTCACTGAAATTCAGGTTCAATTCAAAGGATCTAAGAGAACTTCTGTGAAATAAAGACATGATGATTACAGTCATAAACCAACTAGAAAAGAATAACCACCAAGATCAGTCCCAATGAGTAATTCTCTTTTTATTGCATTCTGTGTAGCTTAAATTAATAATTACTTACTTTTTAGCAACAGTTGCTGATCTCTGATAAATATTGAAGTAATTTGACACCAAACTCCCAAGTGTTACACAGGTGCTTCAGAGCAAATCTGTTTCAGAAATAGTGGTTTTGCTCTTCCATGTGAAAAGTCAATAACATGATTAAAAAGGAAAAGATGAAAAGTAGAAAAGAAAACTCACTGAGGTCAAACTCAAAAGAAACTAGATGAGCTGATCCTTCTTCAGGTACCACTTCTAAAGGGGTTAGTATGTTACATTCATACAGAAGATTAATGAAGTATCAATAGAGACACAGTGAGAAGGATAAGATTAGCTTAATCTGTCTAATGGTGTAAAGTGATTACTTGGACCCCTTCCACCATCAAAAGAAAGGGCCAGGCATCTCCAAAGGAAATCTTGCTGGCTTGTTCACGCAGGGTGACTCAACCTTTGCAGAGCCTCTGTCTTTCCAGTCACTGCAGGGAAAACCAGAATAATTTGCTTATGTTAGACATGCATTTGAACACAGTCAGAAGTTAATGAGGTTATTGTTCATCTTGTCTATTTGGTATGAAACTGAAAAGATTCATGGGGCATTTAATCTGACTACAGTAGGATTTCAGGAAGGAATATCCCCAAAAGAAGTACATATACCAGTGAGAAATGGAGAAGATATTTCTTGTATACTGGTTTGATTTAAGAGAGTTAATTTTCACTAGCTAATTCTTACATGAAGAAGGGTTGATTTCTTGCTGTGCTAAGAACAAATATAGATTGAAAAAGATGAATGATAATGGTTTGTGGGATGTGGTTGAAGGCTAGAGCAAAGCTACTTTCTCAATACTTTTATGTGAAATTGAAAGGTCATGTAGAAGGTCAAAAGAGTATTGGTATCAGGTTTAAAATGAACTTTTATAAGAAGGCAGTCGTAAATTGGTTAACAAGCATTGCAGGGCTTAGCTTTGAAATGAAGGGAAGTATCAATTCTAACTAAATGAAAAGGATTAACAGAAATATTAAGCATCTCTGACATACTAAAAATGTTACAAACTTAGTAGTTATAAAGAATAATTATATTTCTAAATGATTCTACTAAAGAAGTAGTTATTACTTTCAGCAATACATAAATGTAGATATAGATAGATAGATAGATAGATAGATAGATAGATAGATAGATAGATAGATAGATGGACAGATAGATACATGGACAGATGGATAGATAGATAGATAGATAGATAGATAGATAGATAGATAGATAGATAGATAGATCTTACAAAACTTAAAGCCAGCCTGCTCACAATATTTCTCTTAAGAATATATTTTTAACACCTCAGTGCTACAGTGGGACTTTCTATTAAAAAAGTGGATTTTCCAGCAAATGAAAGATCTTGATGTATATCATAGATATTGATATCCACTTCTAATGGAATAATATTCATATATAATTATGCAGACTGCTACTAAACAAAGTATTTCCTTATATTCTGCATGTTAGATTTCCTATGTACAGTGTCTTTCATCATGTTTCAAGCTTAATCTAACATCACTTCTGTGTCCAGTTATTGTTACTCTGGCTCAGTCCAGGAATGACTAGAAAGGCAGATGCTGAGCTTTTATGGGAACCCAAATCAGAGTCCCCAAAACCAGCCTAAATTAGGAGTTGTCAGTATCAATTGCATCTTACATGTATTCATTCTTTACTGACTCAAACCAGATTCTTGCAGATAGTCAAAAGGTGAAAGATAAAGCTCTCTGATGTTTTCAGAATCAATGGATCTTGAGGAATAGAGCTTTCTGTTTCCTCAGATCAACAATGAACATTTTTGCAGCATTTTTGATCTCCTTTGTGCCTACAAATGTCATCGAAGAGGAGCTCTTAGTCCTCTGCAAACAATGCCCATGAATGTAGCAATACGATATACAGTAAAGTACTAGTTGGATCACCTTCTAGTTGTATCATGAGAATTACATTAGAATTAGGCATAGAGTGATATTATTCTGATTTTACAATGTGGAGTATGGAAAAGTATTATTGAGCAAAAAGACAAGGACTAGGTTTGCCTTTTAAGAATGATTTTTGAGTGTGTGGGCAGCCAGAGCATTCTGGATATGTCTGAAGGTGTAGGAGTCACCACTGTAAATCCATCTGTTCACCACTGTCTTTTTTTCTGTCTGTCATTCCCAACAACCTATGAATAGCTGCTATCAAGAGCTAACTCATTTTAGTCAAAATGATCTTGATTATTTTAAGCAGTTTTAAAACTGCATTTAACTGCAAATGGCTACATAAGGGTCACTGGAGCAGTTTTGTAGGCATACAGAGATATGGAAGGAAGGGATTACCTTCTGTAAATGGGCAGTCTGTCAACCTAAAATAGGTCTGTTTTGGTTTGAATACTTTGGTAAAATGTCAAGTATACACCAAAGGACAAAGCTCCCTCTTATCAAGGTCATTGTTCTTTGGTACAATTGCAGCATTCATATATGCTTGTGGGTGTACTGTTTTGTCAATGTCTATAAATTCTGAGCATCATTAGTAGATGCTCAGCAAACTCAACTCGGTCAATGGTTATTTCTTTTTGCTTCTTTGCTATTATTTTTTTGTTATTGTTGTTCCTTTTCCTTCCTGATATCTTCCTCAATCCTACTTGCAATGTAGAAGAAAATCCAGTACTTTTCCTAGGCTTCTAAATGTAATTGATATTTAGGTAGCATTTCTATACATTCTGACAAAGTGCGAAATAAAAATATTTTTCAAGTTCTTCAAAGCAGAACAGCATGTTAAAAATGTTTATCCAATTATTTCCTTAACTTAAAAAAATTGCAGTGTTAGTTCTTTATGTTTAATATGTTTTTAATTATTTAGAGCAATCATGTTTAGTGTATCACTTGGTAAAACAGAGATTTATGTTTACTTTCATCACCAGAGAAAAGATAGATCTATAAAGGTAATAAATCTTTAAGTGTTCTGTAACCTTATGCAATCTTTATAGGTTGAAAGATAATCAATAATCATGACAGAAAAAAATGCATATGATTCATCTTTCAAATCAACTTGTTTCTTTATGACACAATGCCAATAGATGAGAATGTAAATGCCACAATCAATTTTCTTTATAAAAATACCTGGACTTGAAAGGCTGTTTGTAAGAATGACTTTCCTTGGCATAATTAACACTAGATGGATCTTCCATGTTCACTACACTTCACATGCTGTCAGATTGCACTATCCAATCATGCAGTCTTTGCTGTTTAGTGCAAAGTAACCCTGACTGCAAATTTAGCTGTATTTATACCTTTATTCTGACAGTGTTTTCTATTTCTAATTCATTAATGTGAGTGAGCAATAGTGAGGGGTTCTCTACCTGATGAAATCAATTACTGTTGAATAATTCAATAGATTGAATTTAATTTTAAATAAGCAGTTTTTCTTTTCTGAAATAACTATATCCTAATGTGTCAGGCTGTTCTTGCTTAATCAGTGTGCTTGAACTCAGACAGCCTTCAAGATGTTTGTTGTGCTGGTGTCATCCTTCATAGCATCACTACAGCAAATGTAAAGGGCCAAGCAGTTAGGATTTTAAAGTTACCCATACAGGAATAATTTTATACAGGACTCACAGAATCTGGATTGATTTTGGTTTTGGTTTTTTGTTGTTGTTGTTGTTGGTGGTGGTGGTGTATTTTTTTTGTTTGTTTGGTTGGTTGTTTTTTGTTTGGTTGGTTGTTTTTTGGTTTTTTTTTTCATGTGGTTTTTTTTTCTGTTATTAATTCTGGCCTGCAAATATGGACAAAATGTAATGGAAATAGCATTTAAAATAATTTCTGTTTTTTCTCCTTCTTCCCACTTCCCTCTCCTCTCTTGTAATTACAGGCAACTACAGTGATAGCACAACATTGAAAGTCACTTGTAATTCTTACTTGGGATGAAAAATTTGCTCTAGTTACTTAAAAACCTCATTACCCGAAGATATTGCAGCTTTGGCCTGATACTACTACTCCATCTAATGTAAAAACTTGGCCATCATGATTAGTGCCATGCTGAAGAGCTAAATTATGACTTAATTTTAACCAAAAAAATGGTCAATCTCATTGGATATCAACAAGTTTCAGAATTGTGTCTGAACTAGTGAAAGGCAAACTGACACAGAAACCTGATTTTTAAAATAAAAATTTGGTTAGAATGAGACTGTCAAGTATACCAATTACAGGACAATTGTGTTCGGCCAACTATATTCTATATTGAACATTATAAAATACAATGGAATTACCTTTGGAAAATTTCTGTTCCATATTTTCCTTTGATAGAGTTTATAGGAAGACAAGTTTTGAAGCATACAGCATGAACATATTTAGGAATGTTGCATTAAATTAAAATATAGTTTAGCCCCATATGCAATGAAATATATATTTAATATGCTTCTTGTTTTTATTGTTTCTCACTCAAGAGCTCATATAATATGTACAATAAATAACAAAGAAAGTGAAATATAGCAAAACATTACCTTAACTGATGCAGCTAATTTCAGATATTAATTTAATACACATTTGTTTAGGGTTTAATAATGCAAGCTATGTACCTCAGAGACTGCATTGGTGTATGTAAATAGACATTGTCTTGGGATTGTATATGCTGGTTCATACTATTTATTATTTATTTATTTATCATAGATTAATAGTGCATTTATGAAAGAAGCAAAAAGGAAATTAAAACAGTATATGAAAAATCTGCTGAAAAACAGAAGTTTATATGAGACTATATTCAAATATAAATGTTTTTGTTATCTGATCTCAATTTCAGTTGACATTTCTTGTTTTGTAGACTATGTAGCAGCAATAAATACCATGGTTACTAGATTGAAGTTCTTTTGAAACATTATTTTTCTCTTTTTTACAATATAAGTAGCACTCATATTGCCAACCAAAAAGAAAGTAAATGTATGACTATTCAGAAACTTGAACTCTCTGGGCAGAGTCCATGCATCAAGATACTTCTGGAGAGGAGGTGTGTGCAAGTGAACACAAGCAGACAAAGTAACATACACGGCCTGATCATTCTTCCTACAAGGACATGAAACATGAGGGGTTTTGAAACAATTGCTGTTAATTGAGCTACACAGTCAGCACTCAGATATGAAAATATACGTCCATTCTTTGTAAATAAAAACAATTTAATAAATTGCGTTAGGCACAGCATCAATTGTTCGCCTATCTGGGATACACAGTATGTCCCAGCTTTGGTTTACTCCTCATGGAAACAGGGGAAAACTACAGTAGACTTTGAGGCTGGTATTTTCACAGTCTGCATTCGGAGATAATTGGTACATAATGTACTTCTGAAAGAACTCCTTCCAATTAGCCAAATTAGTACCTTTTCAAAACATATGACAGTTACTATTTTCTTGGAATGAAGGGCACGGGTACTGATGGGTAAGGAGAGGAAGAAGAACGATCCATCTTTGGGACTTGCTGTGGTGTGGAGCTTAGCTGTCTGCAGGTCTGACTATTGAGCCTTTTAGAATTCTTTGAAAATTTAATTTCGTTCTGAACTAATTTTTTATTGACTCTTCCAAAGTTAAGTGGGATCTTTCCTACAATAAAAATAATACAGTACATGTATTAACACTGCAATATAAAGCCTAGTGATAGAAATTACCCTGTAATAGATAGTTTAGGTAACTCAATAGAGTCCAGAAGCAAGATAATCTATCATAACAATTACAAATACCCAGAGAGTTAAAATTTTCAATAGTTCTAGACTAATACTAAGTGTATTCATACAAAAATCCTCCGTTCAAATGTGTACAAAATAGGAGGTTTTATTCTTTTTTTAGAGATCATATTGACCATGAAATATTAATTGAAGTTCACAATTAGGTATCAAGACAAAAATATTTGTTTTAGTGAACAAGATGACATACAAAACAACCCATCTTGTAATGTAAAGAAATTTTCTTAGAATAAAAAAAATTGTATTCAAATAATTAATATATCTTGACATTTTATTAAATTTAATAAAAGGTTTCACTATTGATATAATCCCCTAAAACAGTTGAGAAGGACATGTATTAATACCTACAGTATAAAAGCATCTAGCAAGGCAAAGCTGGACTAAACAATAATTTAAGTTAGCTAGCAAAGCAGTGTATATAATAAAGTTCACAGTACACCAGGAATTGAGTGCTCTAAAATAAAAAATCATATTATTAATCCTTCATAAAACTCAGTGGATTATTCAGTGATCTGATTTATGTTGTTTTACGCCATGAAATATGTCACAGTGTGAAATTTGTTACACATTCATGGAACATACGTAGTGACTCCTACTCATGCGTGGATGTACTGTCCCATCGAGCTGAGTCCAGAGTTTTTAAATCTACTATCTAAAAAGATAAATGTCACATCCAAGAGATCTGAAAATCTCTGTGCTCTCTATGACATGCAGAGCATAAAATACTAAGAAATATTATTTGTCACATTATTATTACTTAGTTCTTGTATTGAAAACAAAAGGCAGATGAACATAATCTGTTCTTCCCTAGTTGTCTTGGTTATGCTCTTTTGACGTTTTCTTTTTGTTGTTGTTGTTAATTAAACAATTGACAAGAAAATAGGATGGTTAGCTTACTCATAAATGAAAGGGCTTAATGGATCATGATACAACTTAGCATAGCAGGAACTATTGGATGACATAATATTTAGTGTTTGTGGGGTGCTGTTCATTGAAATAGCAGACTGACACTTTCTGCTTCAGCACATGAATTCAAATAGTACCATAGATTGGACTGTGATGAAAGCTGGTTACTTGAAGCATTTTTTAGAGTGAAGTACTTCAAAATCATTACATATTATTAAATCTTAATTCCTCATGTTAAAAGAAGGAGTTACTGCTATCAATCAACATTAGAAATTTCCCAGTGGTGGTGAACTAGCCAAGTATTCTCTGATCACATTGAATAAAATATGAGGTAGTGGTGTAAAGTTTAATCATCCTGTTTCCGCAATTTCCATCTTTCCTTTCAGCAGCAACCACTGGGGGAACAATTCACTTTTCTGCTTTGTGAAAAGCTCAGGCTAAGGGTTTTCTGAGCTCTTTTAATTACTGAGTTTAAGCTAGAGATGCCAAAGGACCCACTGAGCAACAATAAGGGGTAATGACTTATGCATGGAAAATTGAAAAGTCTTCATCTCGGTAGAACAAAGGAGAATAAAACAGAACAAATGGCAAGTAAAATTGAAAACACAGAAGAAAAGAAGTTGAGCTATATAGATTTCAAAAGCAATCTATAGCTGCAATTAGAAACTATGCATTAAATCAATTTTTATCTCTTTTGAGGAATCCAAAGTCACAAGCGTGTTCAGAGTACTGTACCTGTTTAAAAGATTATTGTTTTTCAAAAAAAAAAAAAAAAAGGATAAACCACCTTTATTGTAAAGCTGAGATATCAAATTTATACATCTGGTACCTTTACAATCTTTATAATTTTTTTTTCTTTGCTTAGTTGAGTGTTAGTTATACTTTGGTTTAGTATTGAGACAAAAAATTATGATTGTTTTGGGAAGCATTGACTCCCAGACATATATTCTTCAGATGTCCAAATGAAACCCTGAGTAAAACTTTTGTAATCTCTCCTATCTACAGCTGGAAAGTTTTTTTGAGAATATGAGTGCTATTTCAATGTTTTGGTCTTTGCTAGCTCAGCCTTCCAGTAAACCTGGAGAAAATCTCCCTGTGTTTCATTGTCTTCTATAGTAGCAAGTGTAACCATGTAGGGAAGAGTGGCTGTTAGAAATTCCTGATGCACTGAAATGGGATCACTAGACTATGACAATACCCAATTCTGAGCCAGTTTCTTGTGGGAGGAAAAAAAAAAGTAACAAATCCTTAAGCTGATACTATAAAATATAAGAGCAATGTAAAAGACAATTTTCTTTTATGTGGCATCCCATGAAGAAAGAAGTGCCAAAAGACACAAGTCCAACAGAGACTTTGGGATTTTTTATCAGTGTTACATACAAAGAATTCAAGACTTTTTGAAGGAACTATTCTAATACTGTTGTGCATCAATATTATTGGTATTTCTGTCTAATGGAGATAATAATTTGAACAGGTGGCAAATAGAAGCCTAGAAATTAATAGGCAAGCTAACATGATAATTTCCATGTAAAGCATATTATTGAAAGAGTTATGCCTAAAATGTAGCTTGGGCAACATTGATATTCCCCTAGACACTTTGCATTTCTGCTGCACACATGACATGAAGAAAAATCTCTTCAGGGCTAGTGAAAACAGAAGTGACTGAGCAAATAGTTTGCAAAGTTTAAGTTATTGTGGAGCAGAAACATGACTTTAATTACATATTCAGATTCCTGTATATCCATTAATGGCTGCTGTCTTAATTAGGGTTCAAGACTAGAAGAACCATTGTTTTGACTCACTCTGCCAGCCTTACCATTGAAATAATGCATTTTGTAAAAACATCTTGAAGTCTTAGTCATTTCTTTTGATTACCTTTATTCTCTCAGTATGACTCCAAATAATTTCAAATGTGCAGAAACGTATCTGAGCTAATGACTCATATTTAATTTTAACACATCTTCCAAAAACCAACTTGTTTAAGAAACAAAATATTTTATTCTGGTTTTACTGTATTTAAATTGGCATCTAAAGCAGCTGCCTAGAAAGAAAATGATCCACTATACCCAGTTCTTTTAGAGGAGTTTTAGGATATCTGCTACATCTGTGTAAAGTTTGTTTTTTCTTTCTTGTTTGAATGAAATAAGTCAGTCTTGGACTGATCTATCAAATCCTTCCTAAAACTGCTCCAAAATTTTTAATTTCATTTTGTATGGATGTAGTTTCCATAACCTGGATTTTATTAGGACTTTCCCTGCAAGTAGTGTCATTCAGTGCCTGTGATGATACCAACACATTTCTTATTGATCTTTTTAATAACTTTGTTTGATACAATGTTTGGCTGCAACATCTCTGCTGAGGAATGACCTTTTCCACAGCTGCACTTTTTTTTCCACACACTTTTCCCCCCCACAACTACTTCACTGCATTTTTGGACAGGTACTATACTTTTGGCATGAAATTATATATTTCCTTTGCTGAATGAGTAGCCTTGACAATACAAACTCACTGCTACAATATGAACCTTGACCCAAAAATAGTATAG
>VWZD01013282.1:76955-90859 GCA_013396695.1 Sakesphorus luctuosus
AAATATATTTTTTAGAAAATATATATATATTTTTTAAATATGAACCTTGTCCTTTTGAAAATACATAACAATAAAATTATTCATTTTTTGGAAAACATATGGATTTGCCATTTTCCTCATCTAATATAGTACATCATACACCATTAATGTAATTATTGTGTCACAGTATTTTCTGGAAATTCAAAATAGTGCTAAAAAATATAAATTCAATCTAACCATTTGAAATGTCAAAGTAATTTTTCATTGTTAGTTCTTTTTGTTGAATTCAAAGCCTCCATCATATCTAAAATAAGGAGAGATTATTAGCTTCTCTACTGACATAGTTCTATGTCATGTCTCTGGAGAAACTCCTGAGTAGTCTTGAGTTTACTTTGCTAAATAAATATTCAGATATGGTGTCAAAAAGTGTTTTAAACAGAAAGGTGATAAAAAAGTATTTAATTTCAAAAATATTTCTCCTCATTTCTTGTATATAAGGTTTTCAGATAGATATTTTCTGGAGATTTAAAATTTTAATTTTTATTTATGCTTATTACTTTCTATGTTCAAGTAAATTTCAAATGCAGATGAATGATAATCATGTACATCACTTGTATCCAAAATTTTTCAGTCATCTACTCTTAGTCCTTGCAATTTCTTGAAGATTACTCTGTTGCCTTAAGATTTTTTATATATTTGTACATTTTAGTAGAAATGTATAGTTTCTCACACTTGAGGTAGCAGCTAACGACNGACACCCGAATGTTCTTACCCTCCAGTTTATAAATGAGAAGACTGCCTATGCTACTTTGTGGTGGCTGAAGATGTCTAGCATCATGATAGTTTGCATGTTACAGAAACTGGTAAGGAGCATTGCATTTATATTGTGATTGTATTGTAAATCACAACTGTAAAATTCTTGTAACTGTAATTTTTATCTGTCCTGTTGTGTCCCTCAATAAATCAAAATTCAGCATAGCATCAAATATTACAAATTTGGTATTAAGCATCAAACCGTCCACATGTAGAATATCTAAAGAGCTTGATCAGAATGTATTGGATTCTGATAATGCCCTAAAGGAAAGTCCTCATGCTCTCATGTTAGCCCTGTTCACTCATGTCCCTGCAGTCCCATCCAAACTTACATGAGAGAAATAACTGAATGTTAGCAAAACATTTGAAAGCTGTCAACTGTTGCAGTAACCAGTTGTAGTGTTTACANAGCTCTGAGGGTGGTACTAGGGGCAAATGCTTTTAGCTTCAATGTACCCACTATGCATGATAATTAAATACTGTTATAAATTTGTAAGTACTCTTATACTGGGTGTGTACATATGGACTTAGTGCATTTGAAAGCTTTCATGAAAGAACTGCTTTGTACTTTATCTATACTAATACTGTCTCAAAAGTTTTTTTTCCTCTCAATTTTATGTGACACCCGAATGTTCTTACCCTCCAGTTTATAAATGAGAAGACTGCCTATGCTACTTTGTGGTGGCTGAAGATGTCTAGCATCATGATAGTTTGCATGTTACAGAAACTGGTAAGGAGCATTGCATTTATATTGTGATTGTATTGTAAATCACAACTGTAAAATTCTTGTAACTGTAATTTTTATCTGTCCTGTTGTGTCCCTCAATAAATCAAAATTCAGCATAGCATCAAATATTACAAATTTGGTATTAAGCATCAAACCGTCCACATGTAGAATATCTAAAGAGCTTGATCAGAATGTATTGGATTCTGATAATGCCCTAAAGGAAAGTCCTCATGCTCTCATGTTAGCCCTGTTCACTCATGTCCCTGCAGTCCCATCCAAACTTACATGAGAGAAATAACTGAATGTTAGCAAAACATTTGAAAGCTGTCAACTGTTGCAGTAACCAGTTGTAGTGTTTACAAGTTCACAAGTAAAGAATGGAAAAGAAGAAAATTTTTGGTTCCTGAGGATTTTCAGAGTTTCAAAAGTTTGCATTTTTAATGCAGCCTTACTTTTCTGGTGAGGACTATGCAATTCCCAAAGTAATTTACTTCTTTACTCCTATTTAAGGTAGATTTATCACTTACAGCTCAAAGCACTCTAATCTGGAAATTATAAATTCACAAAACATCACAAATAAGTGTGCAAATATGAACAAAATTAAGCCATAGTAGACAACCAGTGAAGAATCCACAGTGTGCTTTCAGTTTTGTTATTAGAAGACTCGACCTGCTTGGAAAACCTATTGTCAGGTAAATTGTTTTAAACTTAAATGACATTATACAGTAAAAATCCCCCTCCCATGGGTCATCATCAATTTTAGCTGTCAAAGTGTGTGATTTTGTAGGTACAGAAAAATCAAAGGTGAGCAATTCAGATCTATATAAGACCCTGTGAGACTGAAAGCAGCTAAGAATAATCAAGCCTGCAGCTGCTGCAGACTATTGGAGGAGAATTCACTCTCTGGGAGTTCTTAGCAACTCCCCAGAGTTTTCTCATGAGAACTCCTCAAGTTTCTCACAGCACACCAGAGATGTTCCTGAAAACAATCAGGATGAGTTCACCAAAACATTGGACTTGTGAGTTATGGATTATAATCAATTGGGATTTGCAATTAGGTGGTGTGAGATTCAATTTAGCCAATTGAAAGTAGCCTTAACCCTATATAAACAATGTGCAGTGTGTAATATAATGTTGTACAGCACATTCTTTTATTATATAAGGGTAATGCTTTAATTCATAACATTCTTATGAGACAGGGAGTATCTCCTTGTTGCTAGTGAAAATGGAGAGTCACCTTCTCTATTGCTGGGTGGTTTTTGTTGTTGTTGTTTGTTGTGTTTGGTTTTGGATTCTTTTTCACAAAATGACACAGAATAGCTGTATCACAGAATCATAGATTAGTTTGGATTGTAAGGATCTTTTAAAGATCATTTAGTTGCAATCATCTTGCCATGGGCAGGTATGCCTTCCACGTTGCTCAAAGGTTTCCATCCAACCTGGCCTTGAACACTTTCAATAATGAGGCATCCACATCTTCTCTGGTCAAGAAGCCCCCCCTGGACTATGGTTTCTCTGGGGAAGCACACATTGAATCAGGCTCACCACCTGTGGTGCTGTGGAGAGAGAAGCCAATGCTGGAGAAGGTTTACTGGTGGGACTTGTGACCTTGTGGGAAATCTACACTGGAGCAGTCTGTTTCTGAAGGACTGCACACAGTGAAAGTGACCCATGCTGAAGCAAGGGAAGAATGAGAAGCCCTCCCACTGAAAAGGAAGGAGCAGCAGAAATAAACTGACCACAGCCCCTGTTTCCCTGCTCCATTGCAGAGGAGGCCTCTTCTTCAAAAAGAAGAGTGGGTAGGGGAAAGGGGGTTTTAGATTAGTTCTTATTTCTCATTGTCCTGCTCTGCTTAACTGGCAATATTTAAAATTAATTTCCTAAAGTCAAGTCTATTTTGGCTATGATGGCAACCCTTGAGTGACCTTGCTGTCCTTATCTGCACCTGTGAGCTTTATTCCTTCTGTCCTGTTGGTAGACAGCGAGTGATAGAAAGCATTGATGGGCACTTGATGGCCAAACACAGTCAACTCACCACATATTTGTGCCACCATTTTGCAGTGATGGTGGTAAGATCACACCTTTCTGTCTGCAAAGGCAGCTTCCTGCTCCTCCTGTTTGTTACCCATGCAGCATACATTGACATAGAGGCACTTCAGTTGGGCAATCAACTATGAGAAGAGAAACATACCCTGATTCCTTTGTGGTGTATGACAGGTATTTCCCTGTTGCTTCCCAAAATTTCTGCAGGCCCTGACTCTCCTGTGTTATGCAAAACTCCACTCCCTTCCTCCTTTAAAAGACAGGCATTGACACAGACAGACCGAAGAATTACATTTTATATGAATTAAGAGAACAAATGAAATGAACACTTTAATAGTACTATATTAACCAAAGTGGAAAATAATGTTAAATATAATACAATCCCTGATTTAAGTAAAACTACTTGGAAACAAAGCACCTGGATTTTTTTTTAATAATAAATATAGTAATAAGGAAAACTTGAATTCTGCTTATGACAGTAATTTAGATTCTTTTTGTGATGATTCAAGATTCATCAAAAAATCTTCAAAACAAGTTCAGCACTGAATAAGGAATATGTGACTTACTATTAGAAACTTATGATTAAAATTGTGCTTCTTCAAGATGCTTTCTCTGTTCTTGAAATAGATATAATATTACACAACAGTGCTTGGGTTTGAGTTTCCACTTCCTGACCTTTAGCAGGGTTATTTATTTAAATTTATTTATTTATTATACATAACTAGTTTCAACTTTATATTTCTTTGTCAAAATGCCTCAATGGACAATTTATTTTTATGTGACTAACATTTCTCTTTTCTTCTGAAAATACGTATAAGTATGCTTTCATACTGTATGTATATGAAGATTTAATAAAATATTTTTCACCACCTTAAGTTTAGCTGACACTTCAAAAGGGCTCTTATAGGAAATCAATATGCACAAACATCCTACCAAATATCTTACTAAAAATTCTGGTATTTTTAAATATTAAATAAATAATTCGTTGTGATGAGATGCTATTATTTTTGGTTTGTGTCTGGCCTTGCTGCCTGCCAAGTTATAGAAAAACAAGAAATTATAACTGGGACTTTGGCCTTTATGGAGATTGCAGGGACACACCCCAGTCAGATAATGGGGATGATTGTTTATTAATGACTCTGCTTCAGTATTTAAACCTTTTGCCCAGGGGCCATTACAGTAGGCAGTTACATCACAGTTACACAGCAGTTGTATTACATGAAGTGATTACATTAGCATAGAGCATGTTGTAGAGAAATAATCCTTTCCCCACAAGCCTTGAAGGAAAAACTTTTTGTGTACATTGAAACTGTTTTCAGGCATGGTAGGCCTCTATCTGGGCAAGTGCTGGCCACGTACGCCCACATAGATGTTACAGACCGAGTGTATAAAAATTGATAGTTCCTGCTCCAAGGAGGGGTTTGCGCTGGCACAGAGGACAATGTTGCCTCCCATGGAGATGCTCGCTGAGTGTGTTGAGCCTACCCAACTCCAATTGTGCAGCAGCACCTTGGGGTCAGTATGTGCAGTAACTGTAAGTAACTTATGAGCGAGTAGGAGTTGTCTGAGGTTTGTTTCCTTCCTTTTCTCAATTTTGTCTTCTGTTTGCTATTTCTCAGTGATAAATGCTGTTTACTTGAATTTTGAACAGTATCTGGTTTCAGTCTGGAATCCTTCCCAACCCTCCCTGGAACACATAAGAAAATTGAAAAAAAAAAAATTACTATGTAATGTTTTGAAATGTGTTCTGTTATTATTTTAATAGCATTAATTTCTGACATTGCAAATCTTTTTCCTGATATTTAACAATATAGACATATGTAAGTCTATCCCTGTTCTTCACCTTATAGTCTTATGTTTCCAAATCTCCTAGTTTAGAACATAAAGTAAAATATATTCTTCTGCTAGAAGCTGCTTTCAAATGAGTGAGACTATCAAGCTAGTCAATAAAACTGGTAAAACTGTAGGTTTTCTCAGTAAGATCTCCAAAGCCAGTGACTGTAGTCAGCAATAAGACAGTAGCTTAGGAGATGAAAGTCTGCACAATTTGGAGGTGTGTTTTCATTATCTTAGAAACCAATTGAAAAATAGAATGCTAGAATAGATAGATTAAGTATATAAAGGCATCTATCCTGTACTGAACTATAGTCTATGCAAAACATATTGTTTTTAAAATGGTGGGAAAAGTGTACTCTATTAGATTAGAAAAATCTAATTAGTTGTACTTTTTACACAAGACAAAAATTGTCAATTTGAAGTATTGCTGTTTTTCTCATGTCTCTCACAATTTCTACAAACTTAATTTTAATTACGCTTTCCTCTGGATGGTGGAGTAATATAATTCTTACTATTTATTTCCTTGGAATAAAGAATCTTTCATATATGGCAATGATTTTTTCCTAGCTTTTATCTTTTTATCTTTTGTTGGTTTTGGTTTTATTTTGTGTGTTTTCTTTCTTCTGGCAACTTAGCAAGCAATTATTTTGTGTTCTGTCAGTCTATTCAGGTTATTATAAATAAACTAATCAGCAACATCATACCCAGCTAGAAGGATACACAGATTAGGAAATTGTGCCTCAGCACAATTAGTGCTTCAAAACCTTTAGAGCCTTGTGAGTGGACTGAATAGCTTTTTTTTAATGAACATAAACCAATAGGGCTTTTAAACCCCAAAGATAGCTTGGACTTGAGCAAAAAATAGAACAAAGTATTTTAAAAACTGAGAAAGAAAATAACTAAAAACTGTAGAACAGAAATAAAAAGGCAATGCAGTGACCAGTAACAAGGAGAAGGCCTGGACAGAGGTTTTGCTTCTTACTTTCTGATGGCCAGTCCCAGAGTTTTAAAAGGAACACAATACACAGTTCATAAACAATAAATAAAACTGATAACATCTGCAATGGTCTTCAGCTTGTCATGGAGTTTAGAATCACAAACTAACTGTACCATTTTAACATGAGAATCAGTCATTATGTTTACTTAGTTGATGGAGACTTGTTGTCAAGTTCAGCACAGAGCTTGGAACACTCTCCCTCACTTGAAGAGAGATATATAGGACCTTGGACTGTAGAACAATCATTCAACATTTAAATTAAATGTGACATGACCTGTAAAACACCTGGAGACAAGCAAAAGACTTTGTAAACCCATTTAAAGATACTGCTAGAGAATATGAATTCTGTTGATGCCAGAAATTTAAATGTCATCCTAAGAAAAAGAGAAGTACCAGTACATCTATTTACTGGGGGAGTGTTTGTTTGTTTGTTTTGTTTATTTAACTGCAGCAGTGCCTATAAATTCCAGTGTATCAACTCAGATCCTCTGGGCTTCATCCTCCATCTATACAAAACAGTAAAATTGTTCTTTTCCTAGTTAAGAGGCAGTTTTGAAAAGGTATATAATCGTACACCTACTAAAAACATCCAGTGCCTTACCTTTTGAAATTTTTCTCTTTTCTGTGAAGAGAGTTGGATTTTTTATTTAAACTTACTTTTCATACAAATTAACAGTTCGCATAGTCAAAACGGTTTTCTGTTTTGCATATGACATCCAGGACTCAAAAAAAAACCAAACAACAAACCCTATACTATTCCTTAGTCTATTATTGTTAGTCTTTGATTGTGAAAAGAATCAAGAAACTTTAAGGGTATCATTATATTACAATGAAACTATACCCATATTTTTCTGAATTTGATTCTTTGTTTAGATATTTCAGCTCTCAAGGGTATACAACCTAATTAAAATTGTAACTAGTTTTCATAAGAATATATTAAATGGAATAATGTTCCAAAAGAAAATTTCATTTTATTTTGTACTTGTATAAAATGTACTATATAGATGGAATTTTCTTTCTCAGTGTTAAAAATTAACAGTGCAGATCTACTCATGGCGAAGACTACAAGGTCTGTAGTGTTCTTGGTAAGTTGTTCCATTAGAATCTCTCAATTAGAAGACCATGAAATTAAATTATTTTACAATAAATATACTTCAGAAGACTTCTTAAGGATTAGATCATAAACCTTTCACTTCCTTTGATATAAAGATATGTGAGTTTAGTTCCCTTAAATCAAATTATTTTAGCAACAGTGAATTACTAATACCACTTGTTTTTAATAATCACAATAATATATTTTCGTAAATGAAAAATAAAAAAATGCTAGAATTTAAAAGAAATAGTGACTTTAAGGAATTCAAAGTGTTCTTCTCTTGTTGTTCAAGAAGAGGGCTAATATATCCATGAAGTTATTGTAGCCAGTGTGGCAATAGGTCTCTTGCTTATATTGTTTTCTGATAAAAGAACATCACTTTTTGAAAGATTATTAGACATTTAATGTCAGAAGGATAAGGCTTTAAGGCCTATATTATTGAGGTATTTTATTTACTTTCATTGAATGAATTAAAATGTGAGAAGTCTTGTATTTTATTATAGAATGGATCCAAGGAAAAAATATTGCTCTGTTACTAACATAACTAGTTAGAAGTTTTCTGATAGCTCAGGGATCTCATTTTCTAACCTTGCACCAAATGGTAACAGAAAAAGTACTAAGTAAAACAGCGTCCCATCATCATGTGTACAGGACATAAGAATATCTGTAGGTCTCTTCAGCCTTTTCTCAGCCCTGTGAATGGAGCCTGGATATCCCAAGCCATCTAGGTCTGGACATCCACTTTCTTACGAGGATCAAAGAGCAAAAAAAAGTGGATTTCTCTTTCTCAGAGATGTCAAATGCATAGAGCAGAAAGAACATGCTTCTGGTTATACTCCTACAAGATCTTTTCACAGTAAAGAATGTAAGGGTTAGGGTTGTAAAGTGTAAGGGTTCCAGATGGATGACAAAATTGTTTTTATCTAGTAAGTGTAGCTAATTCAGACTGGGTTTGAAATTAAGGAAAAATCAATATAACAATCAAAATTAGAGAAATAAATCTTTGATGGGAAAGAAAACTTCTGTATAATGATACAGTCTATATAATGTCACAGTCTATATAATGTCATTTTCTAGAGGGAATAGTTTAATGTGAGGCCTCAAAATCATAACTGTTCTCCAAAGCCAGAACAAAGTATATAATCAAATACTTATAGAACATGTTTTACATACTATTATGCAAGTGGCTTTTTATAATAAAGCAGTAAGATTATATTTGTAAGCCCACACATTGGAGTTTAGCCCTTTTTTACTGTCAGCAAATATTGCTTCATTAAAATTCAGTTTCAATAATCATGTTATTTATCTTTCTTTTTGGAAAGTTATTGGGTAGTTTTTCTGAGAAATTTTTGTGTGTTTGTAGTTTTGTTCTGTATTGTTTTTCTTAAGGATTCCACAGGGTATTTCTGGAGAGTCATTTAACTGCTGCGTTGCACCCCTAAACCAACACCTTTAAGTGTCAGGTAAGAAATGTTTTCTACACATAATCAGAATAACATCTTCAAGATCATTTGAAATTAATTAGAAAAACCAATGCATAGTATTATTCATTGATAATTTGATAATTTTCATGAATCATCTACATTGTATCCCTGTATTTTGATAACTTGTGGATGTTCCCTTGAAAATAATGGAAAACAAATATAATTTGAAATTACTTTCTTTTCATGTCAATTTCTTTGTGTCTTCTCTCTCACCATTTTCCACTAAGCATATCCACCTACCAATAGGATCTGCAATGTTTAAAGGGTTCATCTGTTCTTTTTTCCATATTCTCAGCTTGAAGATATAAACCTACCTTTGTGACATAATAAGCATATCTAGGGAAGATAATAATAATCATAATGCTTCAAATTGGAGATTAAAGTGAGAAATAAGCAACAGAAGCAGATGAGCATAGACTTTGTTTACATGCAAATGTTCTTCATAATAAACAAGGGAAGAGAATTGCATGAAATGTAATGTATATATTCTCACATATCTCTAAATGAAATTATTTTTGAAGTCTTCATGTGCCATCAGTGGGTTTTTTAAAATACCTGTTACTGACAATTAACTCTGTACACAGGGTTTCACTGAAAAGGAGACCTCATAGACCATGTTTCAGATTGAAATTAATTTTATAGGTACAATAAAAGAGTAAGCCAAGTGAATCAAATGCCAGAGAATAATTAAAAGTACATATTAAAACTGACAATATTCCAAAGAGTCATGTGTTCAACTAAAGAGTTTTAAAAGACATTGTTCCTTCATTTCTAAGGCCAAACTGTCATGGCTCAATCAGGAATTGAATTATACTGGGTAATTCAGTGAAAGCTGAATACAGAAAAAGCTTTATCTAAATTCAGTTCCAGCTATTTTCCACGTGAAGGGAAACTGCACTGCCTTTCAGAGTGGAACTTACATAGCCTTCAAATAGGGAGGTGCTCTCTGGGAAGAGCTCATACAGTGACATCCAGGAGATCTAAAACACCCCTACATACTGAACAGACACAGCTTCTGTAAAACACTCAGCAAATTTCACAGCTGCATCATCACTGCAAAAGTCTCTGGAGACCAGAGGCAGCAGCAAAGCCACTTGTCCATTTTCAGGGTGGTCAGTCCTTAAGAATGCAGGATGTAAAACTCATGTAAGGAGTAAAATTTACTTATCTTTAAGCTCTTTTCACTCAGTTTGGTATATTCTACTGAAAGAACAATCAGCATATTTCTTAGTGGAAACAAATGAGTCTTATACAAGTTTTAATCAGGATGACATAACCAACTCAGATATCGTAATGTAATTTATTTTGGAAATGAAAGCTATGTTGTTGAGGGACTTGCTTTTAATATTTTCCTACACTCATAGATGACAAACTACATCTTAGCCTTCATTTCAAATAAAGCAAAATCTTAAAACAGATGCAAGTGCTTGTAGGGAAAATTAACTCAGCATTGGAAAGAATTATATAGAACCTTCAGTGCAGATTCACATAAAATAAATTAAAAAACAAGACTTTGGAGTGTTCAAACAATTTTTTTTTTCAAAAATTGAATTAAAGAAGGAAAGGCACATTTTTTCCTATTCAGGACCCTGCCCAAAATGTTGAGCAATAACGGGCCTTGAAAGAGTGTTTATGATAAGGTCTTACCATTTGAATTCACTATGGCATCACAATGCATTTGAAAGACATTGTCTGACCTCTCCATTACTCATTCTGAAAGGTATTGATAGCTGCATGAGAGCAAGTCAAATACCCTCGGAATTTAACACATCTGAAGTGAGCAAGCTTCATGTTTAGGAAGCACAAGTCCATATACTAATGGAAATGACAGAATGGTTACTACCAATGCTAGTTTATCTCTTAAGTCAGTTTTACGCTTCCTTATCTCACTGGAAGGTCACACAATGGATGACAGATCCCTCCTTTTCTTACAAGGCTACATAGGTCATCACAGCTGCCTCTGAAATTGGAACCACTTCTTTTCTGACCTACTAGTTTCCTTCAGCCCCGGGATTTAGGATGCTTCTGATTCAGCTGTAGCAATATTTCTATATTATATCTACTGATTTTCTCTGTGTAGTTTTTTAATGCATAGCATCACCATTTAGTGTTATAGGGCATTTAGATTTACCATAGGTTTCAAGTACTGGCATTACTCATGTGTACAACTCAATATTGTCTTACCTTGCTTTGACTCTAGAACTATCTTCACCTCTTCCCCATCTGTGTGATTGAATTTTTTCTTCCGTCATCCTTCTACTTTACCTTTTATTTCTACTTACAATAATGATTTTTTTTTAAATCTGCTTATAGTTTTTAGAACAAATGTATTGCCTTTTTACCTGCCATTAAAAGAGTGCCTAGAAATCTGATAGGCCACACTAAGGGTAAGCTTATCAGTAGGAAATCTGGACACAGGCTGTTTCTGACAGTTTTTGTTCTACTGATGGTAAAGTTCTAATATCATAAATTTAGAGGACATTTATTTCCCATAGTGCTTGCTTGACTATGTTTAACTTGTCACTGACAGAAAATTCACAATCTGAGATTAAAAAGAGTACAAGATTTCTAATGAAGTATAGATGGAGATGCAGTTTTACAGGTTTCAGTGAACTGGTATGGCCTAAAATATAATGTCGCTGGCTGCATTACTCCCCTGTTCACTATAGATATTTTTAAATCTTCCATGTAAGAGCCTGTCAGTACTGCATTTACTGAGATATCTGACACATTTCAATTTTTCCATGCATTCTTACTCTGAATATCTCTCCAAAATGGGAACTATCAGCGGATTGTTATTTTCCACTGATACAGTGGAGAGGTTCCTGCTTCCAGTACAAGGCTAGGAAAGTGGCAAGCGGAGCTCCCTAGGATCAGGCCCCTTAGAAGCTTAGGTAGGCTCTTCCCGCCCCCAGCCCGGCCACCACGCCAAATGGGATAAATCCACAGCAGCCAGGAGTCCACAAGGAAAAGCAAGTTTTAATGGCGCGCCCCGGCTTATAAGGGGAGCACAGGAATTTCCAGAATTTGGGCTGGGAAGAGGGGCGGAAATGGGGAGGAGTAACGCACTTCATTGGGTACATGCAAATGAAGGGAAGGAGGGAGGGGAGAAGCAGCAAAAGGACCAATAGGAGAATGAGGTTGGCGGGAAAATTCTAGGGGTTTGTGGGAAGAAGAAACTTGGATAAGGAACGACTAAGGGAAAAATAACCAGGGTAGCCATATTAAGGGTATAACATTTAAACTGGGGAAGTGTCCATCCGGAAGCCCCCATGGTCCTGATTCAGTCGCTGCATAGGTATCCCGGGTTCCTGGACCTCCGCGTCCTCGTCCACCCAGCGCTTGTAATATTTCTGCCACTTGATGAATTCCTCATCAGTCTGGTCTCCTCCGACAGGGAACAATGTATTAACACAAAGTGTTCTGTTCTGGTAGGAATTTCTTTGTTGTATTGTTTTGTTTTTTCTTTTAACCTGCCTTGCAACAGACTTTTCAGAAAAGTAACCCTGAAATGGAATACAGTGCTGGGATCATGACAATGTCTCTGCCTCATATTGCCTCCCAGGAAAAGTTTAATTTTCATAAAAATAATTTCTATTTTTTGATATTTGCTGTCCACTTGTTCTTTCCACTAAATAATTGTTATACCATGTTCTATATAATATGTAATAATTATCAGATCATAGTTATATGAGATTAAATATTAACTGCAAAAAATTAGTGAAAGAAAATATCAAGATAGGAGGAATGTATCATGATAACAAAATGACTATTTGTAAAATAAATCAACATTGTTCTCTGACAGCTTTTACTCTGAACACTTGAGAGTGCCTAGTTTGGATAAAATTTAGATCTTGTTATGTCCTGCTGCAGTTCTTGTCAAAAGTATAAAACTCTTTAGGTTAAAGTTGATTTTAGTGGCAAAACCAATATACTGTGTATTTTTAAAAGGTTCCTTCTTCCATTTTTGGAAATACCAAAACCTCATATAATAATTTTTCTTCCTTCAGGTGACAGTGGAAAGTATACTCTATAGTGAGTAATTTAGTTGATACACTTGGATATTTTTCCTCATTTAGTATATACATAACTTCTGTGAATTTATTCATTATACATATAACTAGTCAGTCATTCTTATTTTTTTTTAATGACTCCAAATGGAATACTGAAATGCTTAATAACAAATAATTGAAAACAAGGGTTTATTCAGCAAAGTAGTTAATTATGGTCTAACATCTTTACAATTTTGGAAGTATTTATGGCTGATGCTCAACAGTGAGTAAATGCCAAATACTTGCCTGAGTGAAGTCAATCTGTTTTAAATACTTGTTGTTTTTTCTATGTATAAATATTTATTTCTATTTTTTTATATTTGTCATCTGCTAATTTTGAGCAACTGATTCATAAATTGTTTTTTTAGATAACTCTGACAGAATGAAATGATACGTTCTCAAGCATATAAACACATTCAGCTCTAGATTCTACAAATGCTGACTGTGCAATTTTGAGATATACGTTTTGAACAAATTCTTAATTCCACTGAAAAAATGAACAATATATATAAAATATAATTAATAAATTGTACCTTAATGTGAATAATTCCCTGTATTTTATCTAATTTTTTTCACTATTTTCAGTAGATTGTGTGAATGAGATACTAACTTGAACTATATGAATGCTCCTATTAAAGATATGCCTTTAAAATTAAACATAGACATTAGCAAGAGCTGCCTGTTCTACTACTACTTCACAGTTCCTTTTTATACTCCATTATATGCAGAAGCTCATTTACTGTTGTCTTGGTTTGAGGAAAAAAAAAAACAACCCAAAAATGTTTACCCACAAGCGGGGGAAGGGGCCTCCTCCACAATAATCACGCCACTCTTTATCAAATTTAGAAGAAGGAACTTTAATACAAGAAGGATAACTGTT